>CAWUFW010017252.1:0-267500 GCA_963921515.1 Calotriton arnoldi
GACACTTCGTTCAGTTGTATTGCTGACTTCACATGTAATGAATATTAACAGGTGCAACCAAATATATGAAACAAAATATTGTAGATAACACAGGGTAAACACAAGAATACATTAATGTCATCCCACTGGAGGGAATTTTATTTGGAGTAACTTAACTAAAACATTGGGAGAAGTATGTGAACATTATATCTCCAAGTACTTTGTGTGAAGATAAATATTGAATGAAGGTTGCACCTCTATACACCAAAAAATGTTTTGATACTTAGGATTTGTTTTTAATCACCATTTGTCACATGTACATAGTATTTGCACGAATTAAGCACATAAGTGTTATTATATAGTCACATCATTTTTCTGAACTACAAATCCCATAATGCTTTGAGTCACCTGAGTAACCTAACAGGAAATGACATGTTATGGAAAAAGTATTTAAACAATGAGGGTTGGCCGCAAAGCATGATCGTGAACAAGGTCTTGTGCCAAGACCGAAACGCGTTGATCTGTGATCTGTAGCTTGCACCAGATAATGAGCTGAATAATCGAGTAAAATAAATTGTTTGAAACGGCGTTGTGCGATCCTGTTCCTTCTTCGGAGGAGTTTGGTGAATATGTAACGGTCTGGCTCGACCGTGAGGATCCCGCACTGGTACTGAGCGCCGAGAATCCGACAAAAGGAGCCGTTTGTGGGGATATATATTCACTGAAAAAACCATAGGTTTCAGGGGCGTTATAGTTAGTTGGACATTTCACTCGTACAAAACCATAGAAATTACCCCGTTATAGTTAGTTCAGCTAACTATAACTCGCGCGCCTGCAATGCACTGCTGATGACGTCACATATTACATCACTCATGACATGGTCAGTGACATCACTCATGACATCACTGATGACATCTCAAATGACATCACTGATGACATCACTGATGACATCACTGATGACATCATCCTTGTGATAGAGTGGCAGACCTCCTCTCACCCTAATATAACCTTTGATACACACACTCAAAAATACAAACTAACATTTTCAAAACAATGGACATACCAATACCAGTTACAACACACCTATTCAGTAATTCCAAGATCTACACACACATCCACTCATTCACCAACAGACCCTATACAGTCACTCATACATGTACTCACTCATCATATGTACTCATACACCTATACATCCTGTTACACACCGCCACTCATCCATAGAGTTACTCACACACAGTCACACATGCAAACAAAGTATCAAACATCCATTTACTTGCATATACAGTTATACACACACTACCACACTTACTTCTACAGAAACTTACACATACTTACTCTCTTAAACAATCACTTATAGAAACACCTACTTATTTGTACAGGAACTCTTCCAATCTCTCACTCTCACATATACTCACTTATATACACCAATACTCACATATACTAGTTTAAAACATATGTAGTTACTCATAAAGACACTATTGAGACAGTCATTCACTCACTAACACACCCATACAGTCCTGCACACATGCTGTCTTCAACACATACAAACAGTGAGTCACTCATTCATGCATCTATGCACTAAGTAATACCCCCCACCAAACCATACAGACACTCATACTGATACTCAAAAAAACAACTAATAACCCATATAGACACTCATGTAGCTACTCACCAACCCATGCAGCCACTTATACACAAAGTGAGAGACTGATACAGATATTTTCATATTTAAACATTACTCACTAACCAATGTATTCACTAAGATACACTTAGTCAGTTATACAATCAATTTTACAAAAACAAATCATCCATTTAGACACTTATATACCCATTTATTCTTCCATCGACCTTGAGATATACATATATAAAACATATTTAATTTTCAGAAAAACACACATTCACTGGATGATGTCATTTGAGATGTCATCAGTGATGTCATGAGTGATGTCACTGACCATGTCATGAGTGATGTCACTGACCATGTCATGAATGATGTAATATGTGACGTCATCAGCAGTGCTTTGTAGGCGCGCAAGTTATAGTTAGCTGAACTAACTATAACGGGGGAATTTCTATGGTTTTGTACGAGTGAAATGTCCAACTAACTATAACGCCCCTGAAACCTATGGTTTTTTCAGTGAATTTCTAAGGTTTTTTAAATGCTAATTTCTAACTATAACGTGCCTGAAACCTATGGTTTTTTCAGTGAATTTCTAAGGTTTTTTAAATGCTAATTTCTAACTATAACGTGCCTGAAACCTATGGTTTTTTCAGTGAATATATATATATTTATTATACTATGTATACATGTGAAAATGTCTCAGTCCCCTGTTTGCCTCGGTGGCACGGAAAAAATGGGTGGAACTGAAGTCAGCACGCCGACGAGGTCCTCTTATGGCTCCTGTGACGTCATACGGTGTCGCAAGCGGAGCCGTGCTATTATGACGTCCTCGTTGACGTGGGAGAGCTAGGAAAGAATTTCCGTGGAATGCTGGTGCAGGGGATATTCACCTAAGTGTTTAGGCTAGTCCTTTGGGAGCAACTGTTTATGTTGCCACTCCAGAAACCGAAACCAGTGATCCGAGGGCAGAGGCCCTGCAGATGGCGCACAAGGTGGGGTGCCCAGTCGTGTGCACCGGCGGGGCAGCGAAGTGACAAGCATCACAACCCACAAAAAAGGTAACGAGGGCACTGAATAACACAGGATCTTCTCTTTGTATCTGGCAGGAACAACGAAGTTAAAATGCCTTAGTACCAAAATGTAGAATTAGTGCTACAACGGTCTTCAAGAGGACCTGCGATGCCGCTTCTGTTCCCGTACCCTGGAGGCGGCACATGGGTCACGCGGTACGGTCATACTGCTGTGGGACGCACACTCATTGACCTCTCATGGCACTGCTCCACACTTCAGGGAGGACGCTTTCCATTAGCTATGTTTTCTGATGACATGTCGCGCCGGCCCCGTCCAACAACAGAACTCCTTTATATCCAAACAGACTCTTCCACTCTCTCACCGGAAGTGAAACCAGGCCACGCGGACACTTTCACAATACAACAGCCGGGAATGCACTTTTCGGTAAAAAAACCACATTCCTTACTCCTAATTAATCAAATAAACGTCTCACTGAAGAACAGGGGCCAGCTTTGATCGGTAAACAGCAGTTACAATGACTTTTTTACTTTGCGATACCATTACAACGCATGCATTACCACGCAAGCGTTGTACATCACGAAGTCATTACTACGCATTTTTTTAGAACGCATGGTCATTTACCACGCATGCCTTTACAACGAATTTTGTTGTAAAGGTATGTATGGTAAATGACCATGCGTTCTAAAAACATGTAGACGATCCATGTCGTTGTAAGGAAACAGAGGCTGTTCCGTTTCCTCACAACGACGTGCACCGCCCCACAGAGACGACATGAAGCAGGAACCACGAGGAGAGAGGAACCACGAGGAGTGAGAGGTAAGAGGGATTGGGCATGGGGTGGGGGTTTCTTTTCTAGGGTTTAGGGTAGTGCAGTGGTGTTTGGGTGGTGTAGGGGGTCGTGCTGGGGGTAGTGTTTTAGGGTTTAGGGTTGTGCAGTGGTGTTTGGGTAGTGTAGGGGGTCTTGCTGGGGTAGTGTTTTAGGGTTTAGGGTAGTTCAGTAGTGTAGGGGGTCATGCTGGGGGTAGTGTTTTAGGGTTTAGGGTAGTGCAGTGGTGTTTGGGTAGTGTAGGGGTTCATGCTGGGGGTAGTGTTTTAGGGTTTAGGGTATGGCAGTGGTGTTTGTGTAGTGTAGGGGGTCGTGCTGGGGTAGAATTAGGGTTTAGGGTAGTGCAGTGGTGTTTGTGTTGTGAGGGGGTCGTGCTGGGGGTAGTGTTTTAGGGTTTAGAGTAATGCAGTGGTGTTTGTATAGTGTAGGGGGTTTAGGGTAGTGCAGTGGTGTTTGTGTAGTGTAGGGGGTAGTGTTTTAGGGTTTAGGGTAGTGCAGTGGTGTTTGTGTAGTGTAGGGGGTCATGCTGTGGGCAGTGTTTTAGGGTTTAGGGTAGTGCAGTCGTGTTTGTGTAGTGTAGGGGGTCGTGTTTTAGGGTATAGGGTAGTGCAGTGGTGTTTGGGTAGTGTAGGGGGTCGTGCTGGGGGTAGTGTTTTAGGGTTTAGGGTAGTGCAGTGGTGTTTGTGCAGTGTGGGAGGTCATGCTGGGGGTAGATTTAGGGTTTAGTGTAGTGCAGTGGTATTTGGGTAGTGTAGGGAGTCGTGCTGGGGGTAGTGTTTTAGGGTTTAGGGTAGTGCAGTGGTATTTGGGTAGTATAGGGGGTCATGCTGGGGGTAGTGTTTTAGGGTTTAGGGTAGTGCAGTGGTGTTTGTGCAGTGTGGGAGGTCATGCTGGGGGTAGATTTAGGGTTTAGTGCAGTGCAGTGGTGTTTGGGTAGTGTAGGGAGTCGTGCTGGGGGTAGTGTTTTAGGGTTTAGGGTAGTCCAGTGGTGTTTGTGTAGTGTAGGAAGTTGTGCTGGGGGTAGTGTTTTAGGGTTTAGGGTAGTGCAGTGGTGTTTGGGTAGTGTAGGGGGTCGTGCTGGGGGTAGTGTTTTAGGGTTTAGGGTAGTGCAGTAGTGTTTGTGTAGTGTAGGGGGTCATGCTGGGGGTAGTGTTTTAGGGTTTAGGGTAGTGCAGTGGTGTTTGGGTAGTGTAGGGGTAGTGCTGGGGTAGTGTTTTGGGTCTACGGTAGTGCAGTGTTGTTTGTGTAGTGTAGGGGGTCGTGCTGGTGGTAGTGTTTTAGGGTTTAGGGTAGTGCAGTGGTGTTTGTGTAGTGTAGGGGGTAGTGTTTTAGGGTTTAGGGTAGTGCAGTGGTGTTGTGTACTGTAGGGGTCGTGCTGGGTTCTAGTGTTTTAGGGTTTAGGGTTGTGCAGTGGTGTTTGGGTAGTGTAGGGGGTCGTGCTGGGGGTAGTGTTTTTGGGTTTAGGGTAGTGCAGTTGTGTTTGGGTAGTGAAGGAGGTCGTGCTGGGGGTAGTGTTTTAGGGTAGTGCAGTTGTGTTTAGGTAGTGAAGGGGGTCGTGCTGGGGGTAGTGTTTTAGGGTAGTGCAGTGGTGTTTGTGTAGTGTAGGGGGTCATGCTGGGGGTAGATTTAGGGTTTAGGGTAGTGCAGTGGTGTTTGTGTAGTGTAGGGGGTCATGCTGGGGGTAGTGTTTTAGGGTTTAAGGCAGTGCAGTGGTGTTTATGTAGTGAAGGGGTCGTGCTGGGGGTAGTGTTTTAGGGTTTAGGGTAGTGCAGTGGTGTTTGTGTAGTGTAGGGGGTTGTGCTGTGGGTAGATTTAGGGTTTAGGGTAGTACAGTGGTATTTGGGTAGTGTAGGGAGTCGTGCTGGTGGTAGTGTTTTAGGGTTTAGGGTAGTGCAGTTATGTTTGGGTAGTGTAGGGTGTTGTGCTGGGGGTAGTGTTTTAGGGTTTAGGGTAGTGCAGTGGTGTTTGTGCAGTGTGGGAGGTCATGCTGGGGGTAGATTTAGGGTTTAGTGCAGTGCAGTGGTGTTTGGGTAGTGTAGGGAGTCGTGCTGGGGGTAGTGTTTTAGGGTTTAGGGTAGTCCAGTGGTGTTTGTGTAGTGTAGGAAGTTGTGCTGGGGGTAGTGTTTTAGGGTTTAGGGTAGTGCAGTGGTGTTTGGGTAGTGTAGGGGGTCGTGCTGGGGGTAGTGTTTTAGGGTTTAGGGTAGTGCAGTAGTGTTTGTGTAGTGTAGGGGGTCATGCTGGGGGTAGTGTTTTAGGGTTTAGGGTAGTGCAGTGGTGTTTGGGTAGTGTAGGGGTAGTGCTGGGGTAGTGTTTTGGGTCTACGGTAGTGCAGTGTTGTTTGTGTAGTGTAGGGGGTCGTGCTGGTGGTAGTGTTTTAGGGTTTAGGGTAGTGCAGTGGTGTTTGTGTAGTGTAGGGGGTAGTGTTTTAGGGTTTAGGGTAGTGCAGTGGTGTTGTGTACTGTAGGGGGTCGTGCTGGGTTCTAGTGTTTTAGGGTTTAGGGTTGTGCAGTGGTGTTTGGGTAGTGTAGGGGGTCGTGCTGGGGGTAGTGTTTTTGGGTTTAGGGTAGTGCAGTTGTGTTTGGGTAGTGAAGGAGGTCGTGCTGGGGGTAGTGTTTTAGGGTAGTGCAGTTGTGTTTAGGTAGTGAAGGGGGTCGTGCTGGGGGTAGTGTTTTAGGGTTTAGGGTAGTGCAGTGGTGTTTGTGTAGTGTAGGGGGTCATGCTGGGGGTAGATTTAGGGTTTAGGGTAGTGCAGTGGTGTTTGTGTAGTGTAGGGGGTCATGCTGGGGGTAGTGTTTTAGGGTTTAAGGCAGTGCAGTGGTGTTTATGTAGTGAAGGGGTCGTGCTGGGGGTAGTGTTTTAGGGTTTAGGGTAGTGCAGTGGTGTTTGTGTAGTGTAGGGGGTTGTGCTGTGGGTAGATTTAGGGTTTAGGGTAGTACAGTGGTATTTGGGTAGTGTAGGGAGTCGTGCTGGTGGTAGTGTTTTAGGGTTTAGGGTAGTGCAGTTATGTTTGGGTAGTGTAGGGTGTTGTGCTGGGGGTAGTGTTTTAGGGTTTAGGGTAGTGCAGTGGTGTTTGTGCAGTGTGGGAGGTCATGCTGGGGGTAGATTTAGGGTTTAGTGCAGTGCAGTGGTGTTTGGGTAGTGTAGGGAGTCGTGCTGGGGGTAGTGTTTTAGGGTTTAGGGTAGTCCAGTGGTGTTTGTGTAGTGTAGGAAGTTGTGCTGGGGGTAGTGTTTTAGGGTTTAGGGTAGTGCAGTGGTGTTTGGGTAGTGTAGGGGGTCGTGCTGGGGGTAGTGTTTTAGGGTTTAGGGTAGTGCAGTAGTGTTTGTGTAGTGTAGGGGGTCATGCTGGGGGTAGTGTTTTAGGGTTTAGGGTAGTGCAGTGGTGTTTGGGTAGTGTAGGGGGTAGTGCTGGGGTAGTGTTTTGGGTCTACGGTAGTGCAGTGTTGTTTGTGTAGTGTAGGGGTCGTGCTGGTGGTAGTGTTTTAGGGTTTAGGGTAGTGCAGTGGTGTTTGTGTAGTGTAGGGGGTAGTGTTTTAGGGTTTAGGGTAGTGCAGTGGTGTTGTGTACTGTAGGGGGTCGTGCTGGGTTCTAGTGTTTTAGGGTTTAGGGTTGTGCAGTGGTGTTTGGGTAGTGTAGGGGTCGTGCTGGGGGTAGTGTTTTTGGGTTTAGGGTAGTGCAGTTGTGTTTGGGTAGTGAAGGAGGTCGTGCTGGGGGTAGTGTTTTAGGGTAGTGCAGTTGTGTTTGGGTAGTGAAGGGGGTCGTGCTGGGGGTAGTGTTTTAGGGTTTAGGGTAGTGCAGTGGTGTTTGTGTAGTGTAGGGGGTCATGCTGGGGGTAGATTTAGGGTTTAGGGTAGTGCAGTGGTGTTTATGTAGTGAAGGGGTCGTGCTGGGGGTAGTGTTTTAGGTTTAGGGTAGTGCAGTGGTGTTTGTGTAGTGTAGGGGGTTGTGCTGTGGGTAGATTTAGGGTTTAGGGTAGTACAGTGGTATTTGGGTAGTGTAGGGAGTCGTGCTGGTGGTAGTGTTTTAGGGTTTAGGGTAGTGCAGTTATGTTTGGGTAGTGTAGGGTGTTGTGCTGGGGGTAGTGTTTTAGGGTAGTTTAGTACTGTTTGGGTAGTGGAGGGGGTAGTGTTTTAGGGTTTAGGGTAGTGCGCCCAACCAGCCACAATATCCGTGGACAAAGGGGATCCTGACTCTTTCGAACGCTCTGTCAATTGAATAATTTGGGTCAAGGGCCCTACCACGTCCAAGACCTATCAATTCCTTTCTTGGGATCCCTCATATACTTGTAGAAAAAGGTACATAGTTTCTCATCAATTTCAGGCGTGTGTGCCACCTTCCCCTTCAGTGAGGGCCTGGGGCATTCTCCCTCATCCTATTCCCGACCTCCCTTTCAAGGGGTTGATGGATTTTCCCCACCACATACTCTGCCACTTTGGCGTCAGGTGTCCACTCCGCCGACCTAGGATGGTAAATTTGGGTAGGCTCGAACATGTCCGAGTGGACCCCGTCCCCAACCGGGGACTGAGAGGAGTGGGACTCTGGACGCCAGGGACGCCCGAGTCCTTATCCTTATCCTCATCGGAGGAGAAATCGTCCTCAGATACACCCTCTCCCTCTAAGGGAAACCCGCCGTCGGGGTCTACAATAGTGGTGACAGTGTCGCAATTTTCTCCGGGCCCCTCCTCCTCCCGGCAGGGTGCATGTTTTAGCATTCGCGCACTCTTGAGGAAGGTCTCCGTAAGTTTATCAAATCCTTCCAAGTGCCCCACTTTATGCTTAACGGCCCTTTTATTCCCCATCTGGGAGCTACTGGGACCCGCCACCACCAGATCTGGGTCACTGAACACCCCAGGGATGCTTTTCGCCAGCTTATCAACCTGATCCCTAAAAGGAGCCAGCGCCCTAGAAATATCAAGAGAGAGGGCTTGGTCCACTGCTGGAGAGAGAAGTTGGGGGGCCATTCCTCTTCTACTTCCTGGTAGGAGGAGTAAAAATGGTCTTCTGGAGAAGACATGATAGCAGAGGGTGTGAGCACAGAACAAATGCCCTTAAAATCCTTAAGGCAGCCCCCTCGCCGGTGCTCCAACAGCTGGGCTTTCCCCGAAGCTGTTATAAGAATAGACTGAGGCGCAATACCAATTACCACCACCAGGTGGCGCTGGTCACTAACGTGGCCATGTGGTGAAATCACCGAGGGTTGGTCGGGAATCAAGTGGACACTAAAGGAGTGACCGGATTCCCAAACGCGCGTAAAGACCAGCGTGAGCGCTCGACGGAGCTGCCTCGCTCGGACCAGACGCGCCTGACAGGATCTCACCGCGCGCAGAGCACACAGCGGGAGAAACTGCGAGGGGAGAACGCGCTCGGGCAAGAGCCTGCTGCGCAGGGAATATGAAACAATACCAAGGCAATAATGCTAATAACGTGCACAAGAAACCGCTATACAAACAGCAACAACGTCAGATTAAGCCAAGAATGTAAGGAATGCACTTAACTGACGAGCAGTGAAGAAAGAGGAAGCAGAAGGGACGTCACAATATTATATACGATGGACTGTGATATGATTGGACTATAGTTGCCTTGGAGACTACCCCCTAATGGTTCATGGGTTGTGTAGTCTTTTGTTTAATGATTGTTGTGTTATGTTTTCTTTGAACTGCTATGCAAATAAAGTGAGGAAAGATATGCATAATCCTCGCCTCCGTCCTGCCATAGAATTCATTAAACTTTATTTGATCTGATTTAGAAACATAGATCATAAAAGTGTACATAAAACTAGTAAATCCTCTTTCCTAATACAATACAGTGAGAATTAATTAAAACCAGTAGGTAAAAACGGGTGTTACAAAGCCCGGTTCAGAGCAACTTCAGGTTAACAGAATCGTAAAGTTCAATGTTTCGCAAGATCAATCTCATGTACTTCGTGCAAAATACGCAATAAGGGGTCCAAGTAAGATGTAACGCTCCAATACCTGACCAGTTTGCACTATATAAAACTGCAGAAAAACTAAAAATAAAAAGTGTTTTGCACACTTCTGTCATTGGGCTATATGTGGGCTACATCTGGGTGATATTTGTGCTACATTTGGGCTCTTCTTTCTCTGGTGGCCATCTTGGGAGACTTATTTGTTATGAAGTTTCCTAATTTCGTCATTTACTGCAGTCTCCTCAGTAGGAAATGCTTTCAGATGTTTACTTTGATTCCATCAAGAAGGCATTCAGATGTGTCACACATTTGCCATAAATTCAGAATGTTAGCACTCTAGTTGTTCATTAGATCACTGTAGTAAAGCTACTGCTCACCAGGCAGTTAACTGGAAGTCTACTGCTGGTATTGAAAGTGATTGTTTCAGTCTGCATGTCAGAAGTTTCTAATGAAATAGAAGAGGATTTGAGATCTCACTTAAAACATGCCCTAAATTTTCTTTCTGCAGCACTAACCATAATTTCTATGGCAAAATGAACCCCTCATTTTGTTCCTTTTTAAATTAAATGTTTTAAGTGTTACCAGTTTATTCCAATAAAGATGGCTTCAGGTGTGCCATACTTTTGTCATAAGTAAGACTGTTAGCACTCTAGTTGTTCTTTAGAACACTCTGGGAAGCTGCAGTAGAACACAAAGGCATCAACTGACAGGCTGCTCCTGTTGAAATATAACAGGAAGATATTTGAGATCTCACTTAAAACATGTCCTAATTTTTCTTTCTACAGCACTAACCATAATTTCTATGACAAAATGAACCCCTCATTTTGTTCCTTTTTAAATTAATTGTTTTAAGTGTTACCAGTTTATTCCAATCAAGATGGCTTCAGGTGTGCCATACTTTTGTCATAAGTAAGGCTGTTAGCATTTCTAGTTGTTCTTTAGAACACTCTGGGAAGCTGCAGTAGAACACAAAGGAATCAACTGACAGTCTCTGCCCTTGTTGGATGTACATGTTTTACTGAGAATTTCAGACTTCATTCTCACATGACTGAGAAAGATAATGTGAATTTACAGAAAATATGCTCTCATTTTAGCTTCTGGAGCACCTTCCAAAACTGTATGGGACAAGCATGTGAAAATAGTTCTCTCAAACATGATTCATGATATCCCAGCAGAAGGTTTTTCACAGGGTAAAATCACCTTAGAACACACCACAATTCCTGAAATGAGTATGGTACCATCAAGAAATGAATTCTAATGTAACTAAAGTCTGTTATCACCCTTTATAGTTCTCCTTTTGGTAACCCTCAAAATCTTTGATTCACTACAATGCATTTATATTGGTCCCAAGATGGCTGCCAGCAATTCCAGGATGAAGTGCTGACAGCCAATCAGATCTCACGATGACATGTGTGGTTAGGCTCCGCCCAGATATCGATATGTTTTCTTTTTCAAATTTCTCAGGAACTACTGAACGGATTTACACCATTTAACAAAAGGGTTCTTTCTGAACCAAGAACTACCTCTTTGCCAAATTTGGTGTAATTCCGTTCAGCAGTTCGGGCTGTAGCCGTGTCTAAAGTTTCCTATGGAAATTTGCTTGGGGAAAACATGTTTTGGGACCCCCCTTTTTCTCGGCCCCCGCTTGCCGAATCACCCCGAAACTTTCAGGATAGGAGCAGACCGGAGCACCCCACGAGTTTTGAAAATTTCACGAAGATTCATCAACCGGCGCCAAAGTTATTGGAAATAGAATGTTGTGAATTTCCTATGGAAAATAGGTCCTAACTATAACTACCTACTGGCGACCGCCAGTAGGTAATATATATACATATATATATACATATATATATATATATTCACTGAAAAAACCATAGGTTTCAGGGACGTTATAGTTAGAAATTAGCCTTTAAAAAACCGTAGACATTGACTGAAAAAACCATAGGTTTCAGGGGCGTTATAGTTAGTTGGACATTTCACTAGTACAAAACCGGAGAAATTCGCCTGTTATAGTTAGTTGAGCTAACTAACTCGCGCCCCCGCAATGCACTGCTGATGACGTCACATATTACATCATTCATGACATGGTCAGTGACATCACTGATGACATCACTGATGACATCTCATATGACATCACTGATGACATCATCCATGTGATAATCTGATGCACCTCACACCCTAATATAACCTTTGATACACCCACTCTAAAATGCAGACTACCATTTTAGAAACCATAGACACACCAATACAAGTTACTACATACCCAATCACTGATTCCTAGGTCTACACACATGTCCACTCATTTATCCATACAGTTACTCATACATGCAGTCACTCATCAATACAGCACTATCATATGCACTCATACACCTATACAGACACTCACACACCACCACTCACCCATAGAGTTACTCACACACCTAGTCAGTCATGCAAAGAATCAATCACACTCCCATTTACTCACCTATACAGTTATACACACACCACTTCACTTATTCATACAGATACTAACACATACTTACTCTCTTCTACAATCACTGGCACAAGCACACATTCATCCATACAGCCACTCTCACAATCACTCTCTCTCACATATAGTCATTTATATACTCCAACGCTCACATTTACTGCCTTTCACATATATAGTTACTCACACATGAACCACTGAGACATCCATTCACTCACCAACACACCCATACACACACTCACCCACACAGCCCTTCACAGATGCACTCTTGAACCCATACACCCATTGAATCACCTACTCACACATCTATGCACAGAATCACACCCCCCCACCCACCCACAGAGACACTCAGGCACCCATACAGATACTCAGACAACCAATCAATAACCCATATAGACACACATGTAGCTACTCACCAACCCATGCAGCCGCTTACACACCAACTGACAGACTAATACAGCCATTCACACAGTTTAGTCACTAACCCATGCATTCAGTAGACACGATTAATCACTCACTTATACAGTCAGTCACGCACCAACTAAATCATCTATTCAGACACTTATATACCCACTCATTCTTCAGTACACCTTGGCATATATATATATATATATATATATATATATATATATATATATATATATAAAACATATTTAAACTTTACAGAAACACATAGTCACTGGATGATGTCATCAGCGATAAGTCATCAGTGATGTCATCAGCGATGTCATCAGCGATGTCATCAGCGATGTCATCAGTGATGTCATCAGTGATGTCATCAGTGATGTCATCAGTGATGTCATCAGTGATGTCACTGACCATGTCATGAATGATGTAATATGTGACATCATCAGCAGTGCATTGCGGGGCGCAAGTTATAGTTAGCTCAACTAACTATAACGGCCGAATTTCTCTGGTTTTGTACTAGTGAAATGTCCAACTAACTATAAAGTCCCTGAAACCTATAGTTTTTTCAGTGAATTTCTATGTTTTTTTAAAGGTTAATTTCTAACTATAACGTCCCTGAAACCTATGGTTTTTTCAGTGAATTTCAAAGGTTTTTTAAATGCTAATTTCTAATTATAATGTCCCTGAAACCTATGGTTTTTTCAGTGAACTTCAAAGGGTTTTTAAATGCTAATTTCTAACTATAACGTCCCTGAAACCTGTGGTTTTTTCAGTGAATTTCTAAGGTTTTTTAAATGCTCATTTCTAACTATAACATCCCTGAAACCTGTGGTTTTTTCAGTGAATTTCTAAGGTTTTTTAAATTCTAATTTCTAACTACACCTAGATAGGTAAGACATGTGCAGTAAGAGAAATAAAGGCGCAGAAAGAAGCAAGAGAGGTGCAGAAAGAAGCAAGAGAAGTGCAGAAAAAGCAAGAGAAGTGCAGAAAAAAGCAAGAGAGGTGCAGAAAGAAGCAGGAGAAGTGATGAAAGAGGCAAGAGAGTTGCAAAAAGAAGAGAGTGAGGTGCAGAAAGAGGAAGAAAGGCACAGAAAGAGGCAAGAGAGGTGCAGAAAGAGTCAAGAGAGGTGCAGAAAGAGTCAAGAGAGGTGCAGAAATAAGCAAGTGAGGTGCAGAAAGAGGCACGAGTGGAGTAGAAAGCCAAGAGAGGTGCAGAAAGAGGCAAGAGAGGTGCAGAAAGAGGCAAGAGAGGTGCAGAAAGAGGCAAGAGAGGTGCAGAAAGAGGCAAGAGAGGTGCAGAAAGAGGCAAGAGAGGTGCAGAAAGAGGCAAGCGATGTGCAGAAAAAAGAGAGTGAGCTGCAGAAAGAGGCAAGAGAGGTGCAGAAAGAGTCAAGAGAGCTGCAGAAAGAGGCAAGAGAGCTGCAGAAAGAGGCAAGAGAGCTGCAGAAAGAGGCAAGAGAGCTGCAGAAAGAGGCAAGAGAGCTGCAGAAAGAGGCAAGAGAAGAGCAAAAGGAGTCAAGAGAGGTGCATCAAGAGGCAAGAGAGGTGCAGAAAGAGGCAAGAGAGGTACAGAAAGAAGCAAGAGAGGTAGAGAAAGAAGAGAGTGAGTTGCAGAAAGAAGCAAGAGAAGTACAGAACAAGGCAAGAAAAGTGCAGAAAAAAGCAAGAGAGGTGCAAAAAAAGGAAGAAAGGTACAGAAAGCAGCAAGAGAAGTGCAGAAAGAAGCAAGAGAGGTGCAGAAAGAAGCAAGAGAGGTGCAGAAAGAGGCAAGACAGGTGCAGAAAGAGGCAAGAGTGGAGTAGAAAGAGACAAGACCGGTGCAGAAAGAGGCAAGGGATGTGCAAAAAGAGGCAAGAGAGGTGCAGAAAGAGGCAAGAGAGGTGCAGAAAGAAGCAAGAGAGGTGCAGAAAGAGGCAAGAGAGGTGCAGAAAGAGGCAAGAGAGGTGCAGAAAGAGGCAAGAGAGGTGCAGAAAGAGGCAAGAGAGGTGCAGAAAGAGGCAAGAGAGGTACAGAAAGAGGCAATAGAGGTGTAGAAAGAGACAAGACTGGTGCAGAAAGAGGCAAGAGAGGTGCAGAAAGAGGCAAGAGAGGTGCAGAAAGAGGCAAGAGAGGTGCAGAAAGAGGCAAGAGGGGTGCATAAACAGGCAAGAGGGGTGCATAAACAGGCAAGAGGGGTGCAGAAAGCCAAGAGAGGTGCAGAAAGCCAAGAGAGGTGCAGATAGAGGCAAGAGAGGTGAAGAAAGAGGCAAGAGAGGTGCAGAAAGAGGCAAGAGAGATGCAGAAAGAGGCAATAGAGGTGTAGAAAGAGACAAGACTGGTGCAGAAAGAGGCAAGAGATGTGCAAAAAGAGGCAAGAGAGGTGCAGAAAGAGGCAAGAGAGGTGCAGAAAGAGGCAAGAGAGGTACAGATAGAAGAGAGAGAGTTGCAGAATGAGGGCAGAGAGGTGCAGAAAGAGGCAAGAGAGGTGCAGAAAGAAGAGAGTGAGCTGCCAACATTCTATATTTATTACAAAAGTGTGGCACGCCTGACGTCATCTTGATGTAATCAAAACTATAATACCTAAAGCATTTCCTTTAGAAATTATAGAAATGAGAGGGTCTTATTTGCATAGAAATTATGGTTAGTGCTCTAAAAAACTAAAATGAGGACATATTTTCTGAGTTCTCAAATAGCGACAAAGCACTTTTAAATTATTTGTTATCTTTAGGTTTTTTTTATCCAGTTGAGAATGTGGTGTTACTTCCAGAGCTGCAGACTTTGCAACTGGGGAACCAAGTTGGAGTTTCTGCTTCAGCTCGACATTCTGTGATTCTGTTCAAATCACTTAATCTCCCCATGCCTACAACCAAAGTGAGTTTGTCCTTGTATGATGTAACCAATGCTCATGTAAAGCACCCCAATATCTGACCAGCCTGCACTATATAAAACTGCAAAAAAACAAGGATAAAAAGTGTTTTCCACACTTCTGTCATTGGGCTATACGTGGGCTACATCTGGGTGATATTTGTGCTACATTTGGGCTCCTTTTTCTCTGGTGGCCATCTTGGGAGACTTCAATTAAATTCATTAAACTTTATTCGATCTGATTTAGAAACATAGATCATAAAAGTGTACATAAAAACAGTAAATCCTCTTTCTTAATACAATACAGTGAGAATTAATTAAAACCAGTATGTAAAAACGGGTGTTACAAAGCCCGGTTCAGAGCAACTTCAGGTTAACAGAATAGTAAAGTTCAATGTTTCGCAAGATCAATCTCATGTACTTCGTGCAAAATACGCACTAAGGGGTCCAAGTAAGAGCAACGCTCCAATGCCTGACCAGACTGCACTATATAAAACTGCAAAAAACAAAAAATAAAAAGTGTTTTGCACACTTCTGTCATTGGGCTATATGTGGGCTACATCTGGGTGATATTTGTGCTACATTTGGGCTCTTTTTTCTCTGGTGGCCATCTTGGGAGACTTATTTGTTATCAAGTTTTCTAATTTTCTCATTTACTGCAGTCTCCTCAGTAGGAAATGCTTTCAGTTTTTTACTTTGATTCCATCAAGAAGGCATTCAGATGTGTCACACATTTGCCATAAATTCAGAATGTTAGCACTCTAGTTGCTCATTAGATCACTGTAGTAAAGCTACTGCTCACCAGGGAGTTAACTGGAAGTCTACTGCTGGTATTGAAAGTGATTGTTTCAGTCTGCATGTCAGAAGTTTCTAATGAAATAGAAGAGGATTTGAGATCTCACTTAAAACATGTCCTAATTTTTCTTTCTACAGCACTAACCATAATTTCTATGACAAAATGAACCCCATCATTTTGTTCCTTTTAAAATTACATGTTTTAAGTGTTACCAGTTTATTCCAATCAAGATGGCTTCAGGTGTGCCATACTTTTGTCATAAGTAAGGCTGTTAGCGCTCTAGTTGTTCTTTAGAACACTCTGGGAAGCTGCAGTAGAACACAAAGGAATCAACTGACAGTCTCTTCCCTTGTTAGATGTACATGTTTTACTGAGAATGTCAGACTTCATTCTCACATAACTGAGAAAGATAATGTGAATTTACAGAAAATATGCTCTCATTTTAGCTTCTGGAGCACCTTCCAAACCTCTATGGGACAAGCATGAGAAAATAGTTTTCTCTCAAACATTATTCATGATATCCCAGCAGAAGGTTTTTCACAGGGTAAAATCACCTTAGAACACACCACAATTCCTAAAATTAGTATGGTACCATCAACAAATGAATTCTAATGTAACTAAAGTCTGTTATCACCCTTTATAGTTCTTCTTGGTGACCCTCAAAATCTTCTATTCACTACAATGCATTTCAATGGGGTGCTATCATGTATATTGGTCCCAAGATGGCTGCCAGCAATTCCAGGATGAAGTGCTGACAGCCAATCAGATCTCACAATGAGATGTGTGGTTAGGCTCCGCCCAGATATCGATATTTTTTTATTTTTGAATTTCTTAGAAACTACTGAACGGATTGACACCATTTAAAAAAAAGGTCACTTTCTGAACCAAGAGCTATCTTTTTGCCAAATTTGGTGTAATTCCGTTCAGCAGTTCGGGCTGTAGCCGTGTCTAAAGTTTCCTACGGAAATAAACATGGGGAAAATGTGTTTTGGGACCCCCCTTGTTTCTCGGCCCCTGCTTGATGAATCACGCCGAAACTTTCAAGACAGGAGCTGACCGAAGCGGGCCATTAGTTTTGAAAATGTCACGAAGATTCGTCAAACGGCGTCAAAGATATTGGCAAAAGAAAAAACACTTTTTGAATAGAAACAAGGTCCTAACTATGGTTTGCTCTCGTGGGTGGAGAAATCTGGGCTTTTGTGCTACAGTTGTCAAGGCCCAATCTTGGTGGTGGCACGTTCCTCACAAATGGCTGCCCCCAAAAGCCATTATAGGGTAAGTCTAGAGATTGGTGGAGGCTTGTGCCTTCTCAAATTCATAAGGGTTTTGGCGGAATAATTTCCAATCGTTCATTGAAGATTTTTTAGTGCGTATTGTTTATTCATATTTGCATTTTATCAAAACAAAGAGACAGCCGACACGTGTTTCGCCCATGTGGCCCATCGGCCGGGGGCTTCTTCAAGGCTGAATAGGTATAGGTATAAAAGGGTGGGGTGTGGAGTTTTGAGTCCAAGGATGGTAAGGGTGTGAGCAGTTGGAATAAGTGAACCATAGACGGGTAGTCGACAGAAGAGTGTGACATAGGGTAGGGTTGGTGCGAAAGTTAGGGTGAAGAATATAGTGGAAAATTTCCAATGTGAGGGAGAGCACAGGAGAGGGGGGAAGTGAATTAGGGGAAAAGGAAAATCACAGCATTAGTCCTGGTACATATTTATACATGATAGAACATTGGCAGATATAGGTAATGTATAGTTGTTCAAAATTACTTGCATATTCAGACATATATAGTTCCATAGTCTTGTAGTCTTGACATAAGTGAAGAATAGTAAGGAAAATTTTGCAACGTGAGGGAGAGCGCAGGAGGGAGGGTGAGGGAATCAGGGGGAAAGGAAAAACTCAGCATTAGTCCTGGTATATACTTATTCACGATATAACATTGGCAGATGTAAGTAATGTATAATTGTTCAAAATTATTTGCATATTCAGATATGTATAATTCCAAAATTTTGTGGTCTTTACATAGTACAGTCATCCATAGTTTGACACCCGATCAGGGCCCGATGTCAATAATAGGTTTAGCGCAAACAACAAACATTAAAGCATAGTTAATCATTAATAGGTAAACATATGTCAGAGACAGTTTTGCGCAGTTATCAACAGTAAGTCATACATAATCATTAATAGGTGGGTATAGGTGCTTATAGGTTAAGTGCAGTCATAAACATTAGATCATAAATAGTCATTCCTTTATGGGCATATGTACTTTACCAGGTTAAGTTTGATGTACTTATTGGCAAAAAGTCCTATGTAGTCATTCATAAGGGCTCATGTGTTTAAGAAGATCTAGGGATTTGATACAATATGGAGCCTCATCATCCTAAAAGCCAGATTGAAATAGTACATGGAAAGAAAAATGAAGTGCAAGGTCAGTTAAGTTACAACCTAGTGGAAAATGAGAGGAGAGTGCAAATATGACATGACAGGGCACAGCTAAGTAAGTTGAAAAGTCGAGGAGTGAATTTGCACACCCTTGATAAGTAAAAGAAAATGCAAATATACTAAAAAGTTAAGCCCGTCTACTGTTTGTTTTGCCCTCTGGTGGGGGGGGGGGAAGTGCTGAGGAGGCCGGGAAGCAACACTGGGACCCATGGAGTGTCAAACTACACTCCCCAGCATCGCCCGTGGCACACAGAGCAGCCGCCAACATCACCGCTGCACCAGGAGGAGCATACTTAATCTCCCGGGGGCTCCCGCAGCGCGGGAAGCCCGTCTACTGTTTGTTTTGCGCTCCGGTGGGGGGGGGGGGGAGTGCTGAGGAGGCCGGGAAGCAACACTGGGACCCATGGAGTGTCAAACTACACTCCCCAGCATCGCCCGCGGCACCCAGAGCAGCCGCCAACGTCACCGCCGTGCCAGGAGGCGCATACTTAATCTCCCGGGGGCTCCGGCAGCGCGGGACGCGCGCGGGCAGCGCCCGGGCAAAGCCCGGGCCAAGGGCGGGCCCGTCCTTGCACGGAAAAGCCCGGAAAAGGCTGGGCTGGGCCACCCCCCTTGATTTTTGCCAAAACTGGACCATAGTGGTAATTTCTCCTACTCGCATTTAGTGTCTGGACATGGACTCCATTTAATGCTGACTATTTGATCATTGATTTCTTGATTTTACGTACTCCATAAATCATCCACATAGCGAGTTGTTGCTGGAAAGATTCATTAAGGCTTCTTGCATAAGCCCTGTTAATTTAGACAAAGGGTGAGGTCAATGCTTATGGAAGGATTGATCTGTTAATCTTGTGTTTTTTCATATTAATTGTACCTTGGAAGATCCTTCGAATATAAGAGTCTTGGTCTTTGGTGTATATTGTATAGTCTGGTCTACAAGTTGTACACAGTTGTTGCTATTCATTACTTGCTTACTTAAGCTTTTATTACATTGATGCCCCCCACACCATCCACACCCCTATAAGAATAGATTTAATAACAAAGCATTCAGGCCTAATATAAATTGTTTGGGCAATAATGGGGAAAAGGAAAGCAGCGGAGACAATGATGGGAAGGAAAAAGATAGCAAGGACCCATAAACATGCTAAATCTGCAGCAGAGAACTGTACTCTAGCAGCCATTGATGATTTAATAGAAGAAGTAGAAAATATGTTGTCTAATGGTAAAGAGCCTAGTACTAAGGGAAAAAGCAAAATCTCATCCTACTACAGTAGAAGGGACAAAGCGACTACTGTAAGATCAAGTAGTCCAACTATTATCGTCCATCAAGCTCATAATATGACAACTTTACAACCATTAACTACACCTCCATCAAAGACAAGGCCCAGTCTCGCTAAGGTAACCTCCCCTAGACTAGATAACACAGATAGGAATCAAGGAAGCCCGGTATATAGGGAGATTCCAAATATAGAGTGCACTAATAGATATTTACCCCTAGTAGATAACCCGGAGAAAATACAGGTAGAGCAAATAAATGAAAAAGAGGGTAGTAGACAACCTATAGCTAACTGGAGTGTAGCGGGGACTCAAACACAGTCATTTGATACCCATACACTTGTGTTGGACCTTTGCACAAAATTAAACACAGTCCAAGAAGAGGTCCTGGTACTTAAAAGGATGATTAAGGTATTAACAACACATTTACACATAAACCCAGTAGCTGATACCAATGTATTGGAGGATAGAGAACATACAAAGAGGAAACCTCATCACACCAAGACTGAGAATTCCCTAGCTAGATTGTCATCTAGAGTACTACCAAAACACCCTTCAAATCAAGCTATAAATCAGAGCAAACATACGATTTTTACACCCTATCCCCCATCCAGTTCAAGGCACCATGAGACTAACATGCATGATCATTCTAGATTGCCCCTTTTGCATCAATATGTGCTACGTAAAAATATATACCCAGAAGGTCAATCCACAAACAGGCCGGTACAAGATACCCAGGGAATAGGGTGGGAGTATAGGGGCCTCCAACGGAAACAGGAACCTTATCAGGTAATTCACCATTTGACCCTGGGGAAGCCGAACCCTTATAATGTGTTCCTTACCAATGTTCCAAGATTAAAGCTGGGTACTAGGGAAGACAAGGACTCTCTCATAAACAAAGTAACACATTGGATTAGAACTAAACGGCAGTGCTTTTCTGTAATAAGATCCGATATAAAAAATGCTGAACGGATACAGCAAGAAGAGGGGGACATGGACGATATAAAACTAGCATTGTACTCAACAACTATCGCTGATAACTTAATAGCTATGAATCTAAGAACACATTCCTCCTTTAACTCTAAAATTTGCTTTAGGCAGAACAAAACCTGTATAGATAGATGTAATACTGCCCCACAAGCTATGGAGGGGCCAAATAATCTTGAAGCCGTAGACTGACTGAACCAGCAGGCAAAATTGTATCCTACAGTGGGGGGCATATCGAGTCCAATAGCTAGGAACCAATATGCAATAGAATTGGATGATCAACTTAGTTTGGATGTATATTATGAAGGGAAAGACCTCGATGGAAGTCAGGTAATTAATATTCTTGAGTCAGAAGGGCTTGATTGCATAACTATTCTTGACCATTCTGTCAATAAGCCAACATATCCAACATCAGAATGTGTGAAGATGGTCTCTTGGAATATAGCGGGGCTCCCAAAAAAATACCCCGTAGAAATTGGGAAGATGCTAGTTGGGAGGACCTGATAATAGCTTCAAAGGCCGGTGACCATGGTAGTAAAGTAAGTAATCCGGTCCAAGACTACAATTTAGATCCTTGCACATGGCAAAGACATTTTGCTAATTTATATGCCCCCCCAATTGCGATGGACAGAGATTCCTCAGGTAGCATTGAGGGGCTCTTGACCTTAAATGAGATTGTGCCGTTACACTTCAGCATAGAAGATACCACACTTGCTATAGCTGCCATTAAGTCATCTAAAGCTCCAGGTCCCGATAAGATACCAGGGGACCTTTTTAAACATGCACCAGAGGTGTGGGTTCCATATATAAATCTCTTATGCAATGCAATTGCTAAGGGGCAACCCATTCCAGAATCCTGGAAGGGTGCGGAGATTGTCCCGATTCACAGGAAGGGTAGCAGGGACGATCCCGTTTATTACAGACCTATAAGTCTGATAGATATAATGCAAAAGGTTTATGCCAAGCAAATCTTGGACAAGCTAAACGACTGGATGAATAAAAAGGATGTACATTCTCCATGCCAGGCGGGTTTTAGAAGGAAAATCAGTATGATAGACCAGGTGTTTAGGCTTGTAACTATAGCCTGGAAATATACAAAGTTGAGATCTGGCCATTTATATGTTGCCTTTATCGACTTAAAGACTGCATTTGATTCAATCCCTAGAGATTTATTATGGACAAATTTGTTGCAGCAGGGGGTACCTGAGGAGATTTTAGTCCAATTGATAAGGCTTCATGAGGGCAATTTTGCAAAAGTCTGTTGGGGTAAAGGGGGGGAACTCACGGACGAGATACCAGTTAAGAGAGGTGTGCGCCAGGGCTGTGTCCTGGCGCCAACCCTGTTTCTTTTATATGTTAATGATATGGTCCAGTTCCTCCAAAAATCCCAACATGATTCCCCAAAACTTGGAGGGACTCACGTCTGTGCATTAACATTCGCAGATGATACAATCTTGTTGTCCCAAACTCCAAAGGGCCTGCAAAATCTTTTAAACACGCTTAATGAATACTGTAAGTCAAAAGGTTTGGAAATAAACCCAGTCAAAACAAAATATATGTCCATAAGACCCCATAAATGTTTCAAAAACAATATAGTGCTGAATGGAGTGACCTTAGAGCGTGTCTCTAACTTCGCTTATCTCGGGGTAACCATCAACTCAAAACTTTCATGGAACCCACAGATAAAGAAATCAAAATCTATCTTATTGCAAAATTCAGCACCAGTTATAAAGAAACTATATGCGACTATGACAAAGGCTGTCACTCCAGCCTTGGAAGTTTATAAGTCTAGAGCCCAAACTGCTGCTTTGTATGGTTCAGAGTTGTGGGGGGGGAAACCCTTTCTCCTTTAATTGTGGGGGAAAATAAGGTCTTAAGAAGGTTCATGGCCCTTCCCCAAAATACCCCTGTGATCCCTTTAATGTATGACCTGGGTATAAAACAACTCTGTCATACTGGGTCAGAATCTGGACCACCGAGGAATTACAAACTTACAGACAAACATTGAGTGAACTATTGACACTTGACATTTATGTCACTTTTCCCTGGCTGGCTCATATCCGTAAGTGGCTTTTTGACTTAGGCTGAGCAGATTTTGGGAAAACCCGAGCCTGCTGACGCCGGACTCAAAGCGGGAAATTAAGACCGTTTATTGGAATTTTATTTGGCACAGTCACTTTAAATTGTACATCAGGAACCCTTACAACCCAATTCCTGATGTTTAAAACGACTCCTTGTTTTGAGCCATTTTTAGATGAAATCGAACCCCAACTGGCAAAGATATTATATCTGAAATTCAGATACGGTTCACTCCAGATAAAGGCTTTTACATCTAAATGGGGAACGCCACAGGATGGGGAAAAAGATTGTAAGTGTATCTTATGCCATTTAGGAGTCAAGGAGGATATCGCACATGTCTTATTCTTCTGCCCTGCATACTTAAATGTCAGAAGAAAATGGATAAAACCTTTGGGCAGGAGTTTGAATGTTAGAAAATATATTGATATGTTGCGTATATTAAAAACTGATAGCTCCAAATTCATCGTGTTTGGTGTCAGCAGATTCTTACTGGCTACCAATTTTATAAGGAGAAAGAAAGGGCTTAAATTTTAAATATATCATTTTGACAGGGGTTGACCCTTGCTTTAGTGACTAGGTATTAGGATGTTTAAAATGTGTACTCTTGGAAATACATTTTATTAGAGTTTTCGCTAGAATGTATTCTTCGATATCATTGAAGCATTTTTAGTATTTTTGGATTATGTATTTTTAAAGAAGCCCCTATAAATTTGCACTTTGCACTTTATGGAACATATCGTCAAAAAATTGTAAATAGGGATTTAAGTCTTCGTGACAGAACCAATGGAAGACTTGAATTGTGCAAATATAGTGTACCGTTACAAAATTATGTTGGTGCTAACTGTAAATAATAAGAGGATTAATGTACTGTATCTGTTTTTAGTAATGCTTTATAGTATTTTAACCATGCTTTGATGATTCTGTGAATTGAATAAAGATTTTTGATGATGATGATTTACTAAAAAGTTAAGGAGCTTACCAGAGAAATGTAGGCTGGCAGTCGAATTCCTAAAATGGATATTATACTTGACGGTCGAGTTGCTAAAATGGATAATATACTTGATGTCAAAGGTTGACAAAAGTCGCTGAGGCCTAGACAAGTAACATGTGAAACAATTATACAAAAATGCTCGGTGCATCTAATGGGGAAGGAAAAGCCAGCGTGAGGGAGAGAGAACCCTTTTGACTGTGAAACGTGACACGATTATGCGATGTTCCTCGGTGCATCTATTAGGGGAAGGAAATCAGCGCAGCGGAGGGAGAGCCCTTATAAATGGGAACCGTGACAATTGATGTATACTGGTCTATTTATAACCAGAGTCACGGAAATGAAGGTGGAATTAAAGAAAGCGTTCCCCTTAATAGTGTTGTGAGAGAAATATTCATTGCAGAAAGTTATAGTGAAGGTGTAAGTTAAAAGCCGGCAAAAAGGTTTGGGGGAAAAAAAAAGAAGGTGATCGTGTGCGCTTGGGAGGGGAGTCGGACAAGGCTGACGTTCCCTCTTACCTGTACGGAGATGCGAAGAAGTCTCTGCAGTCTGCCGGAACAAGCTGTGTTCTGGCTCACGCAGCGTTTAAATGTACTGACTCATGCTCTGACGTCAGAGTCAGTAATTGGTCATGGCGCGCATAGTTGTGCGGGCCAACTGAAGAATTACTCACTGGGGATGATATACAAGAACGTGAAATGACACGGCCTTTGTTGACCCTTATTAAAAAAACGGATATATAGATTGAATAATATAGAAATAATCAAAAGAAATAAAAGAAAAAGGAAAAAGAAAAAAGAAAAAAGGGGGTGACCTTTTATAATTATGAAAAGACGGTGTGACAGCGCAAAGTAGGAAAAAGATTTTTATTTATGTAAAAGGAGATAAATATAGAAAAAGATGTTATATACAAAGGGAGAAGAGGGTGAGTATATTCAGTGGAAATAATGTGATAAAGCAAAAAGAAAAGCAAGGAAAATCGCGATATAAAACAGGAGGATGGAACAGGTAGAGGGGGAGGAGCATGTACATATTCAGTGGAAATACTGTGACAAAGCAAAAAGAAAAGCAAGGAAAATTGCGATATAAAACTGGAGGATGGAAAAGGTAAAGGGGGAGGAGCATGCACACTTTAAGAATTACTGGAGTCAACCCAGTTAATTAAAGAGGTTATGGAGTGGTTGGAAAAAACAGACTAACGTTTGCAGGGTCAAGTAATACTTATCGTGTGTATGTAGGCGTAGAGGTCCTTGACATGAGTCATGTTGTGCACCACGAGACCTATGAACATGGGCAGGGTGTAATGGGAAGAGATGGGGTCCACAGATACCACCAAGCAGTCATAAGATTAGTATTCTTTGTGTCACCAAAAGTGTGAGAAAGGAGAAGAATTTACAAATTAAAAAGTAGCAAGGTGGTTGTTAGAAAGTCTAGGGTAGAGTGCATGTAGGCTCTCTAGGAATGCATCGGAAAGACAGTATCATATGTAAGAAGGACCGGCTGTACTGAAGTGTCTAATTAGTATAGCCAGTAGTGCATTTCTGCATCTTTGTTGAGTCCCTGTGTCATAGCATTTAGGCGCATTATGTATTCGCTCTCTTTTCGCCTCATGGCTAGTTCTCTATTGCCTCCCTGTGAGGTGGGTTTCACAATCTCCAGACCGAAGAATTTAAAGGTCTTTTTATGTGGGTGAGCTTCTTGATAGTGTTCAGTTAGTGGGTGTGAGAAGTTGGCCTGGTATATGCTGTTCACTAATTAAAGTGGACACCTTGCACCAGGGCAAATCGACTCTTATGGTAGATAGGTTTAAGACAACCTTTTAAAGAAAGCTATCCTAGTGGTAGCTGTGGAGAGCAGCCTTCAGGCTAAGTCTCGGAGGAATGTAAAGCAGCTTGTTTTACCATATAATCTCTTGAATCACCAAATGAAAAGACACCACACAGGTATATATATCAAATATATATGTATTTATTTCTAAATAACTCTCTACTAATCTCTTTATGAGATTAGAAGACAAACATATGCACAAATCAACGTTTCACAATAAGTTAAGCACAAAATATGGCTGGGGCCCTAGGGGCGTACCAGACCATATACTAAGTAAGAGACTTAGAAACAACGACTTGCAAGGAGACAAGGCCTAGGGCCTTCAGAAGTGCTGGGGCCTCACGAAACCACCCAAGGCAGGTAAGTAAAGGACCCACGGGGGACGCGTGCAGTGTGGATACACAGGCGCGAATCGCCGTTAACTTCAATGGGGCAAGTCGCGGTTGGAAATAAAGAGTTTTAGGATACTTCGGGAGAACCTACAAGCAAGTCACTTACAGGGTAAGTAGTTCTAGGGCCCACACCCACAGGAGCACCGTAGTGCTGGAGTTACCTCACCCAGGGAAGCCGGGTGCACAGGTGTCCTTTGGTGTCGGGTCGCGGCGTCGTTTTCAATGGCGGGCAAAGAAGACTTGCTGCTTGCGGGAGCTGAAGAAGTGTCCGGTGGAATCCAAGCCTGGATTCTGAAGAAGGATGACCTGAAAGCAGAGGGGACAGTGTTCAAAGTCACTTGGCAGTGACCCGGGGCAAGGAAGATGGATGCCCACCGTCGTCGGTCGCTTCAGGTCGGTTGCGGGTGCCTTGACTCTTCAGCCACGTGGTCCAGGAGGCGTCGACGACGACCAGGAGCTGGATTCGGTGTGTCCCTCGACGTCTGCAGCTGACTGCGGTGTCGGCAACTCGATAGGAGCCAACAAGCCTTGGCAGCCACAAGTCTCGGGGAGATAAAGAAAAGTTGATGGCGCAGACCAGCAAGGTCTGAGGGACTCACCCAGCGAGGGTAAGTCAGGGCAGGCCTGGAGCAACCAGGGGAGCCCTTTGGTTTGGTTAAGAAGTCTTCTGGGGACCCACAAGCCAGCGGGCAAGGGATCGCAAAGACACCTCGGGCGGAATCACTCAACAGGGGCCCACGGTCACTCGGGACGGTGTAGGCCTCTGATCTTCGGAGGGATTCCTGCTGGAGGTCGGGACCACACGTGGTCCAAAGCACAGGTTCGTAGAACGTTGTGAAGGGGTTGCACTCGACAATAGTGCACGGTACCCAGGGGTCGCGGTTCCTCGTTACTCGTGGGGTCCACTTGCCTCAGCTTCGCTGGGGACTCACGATGGCCTGGGAGAGGTCAGGAAATCCACTTCTTGGGCTGCAGGGACTTCGGACTCCGGCGGGAGCGGCGTAGTTTGCGACCGTCGTTGTCGTTTTGGTGCCTGCCAAGCAGGGGAGTCACTCCTTGACTCCAAGGGAGATTCTTCTGTCTTCCAAAGGTAGTGGAACGTCGAAGGACCAGGATTCTTCTGTAGAGCGTCGTCCAGGGGTTATCTGCTTTGCAATGGCAAGGTTCCCCCTCTTATACTAAAAAGAGGGGATGGACTAGCTCTATGACCCCACCTATGGGAGGGTCAAGGGAGGGGTGGCTACACCCACTTCCCTTTGTCCAGTTTCGCGCCAGAGCAGGGGCAGGTAGCCCCTGAGCTGGTTTGAACTGGCATATGCACAGAGGAGCCTTCTGCTCCCCCAGTGCAGGACTTCAAAGCACTCTAAGAGTGCACCCACCCAGCCCCAATACACTAAACCCTGTCTGGAAGGTGGTTACACCTCCCTGTGACAGGATGCCTATTGTTGGGCTTCCTCCACTGCGAGTTTCGGTCATCAGCAGGAGGGCAGCCCAGTGTCTGTGACTGGTGGCATCCATTTTGTGATGCCAGGGCTCTTTAGGATTCTACCGCGTTTCCACAGCAGGTACATGTCTTATCCCTCTAGAAGGGTGGAATGCTACCCCCGCCGCCAAGATTGGCGGGGGGTAGTATTCCAAGATGTTTGACACCAAACACGACATGTTTTGATGCAGCCATTCCAAAGTTAGCATTTACCGCGAGGATATAATGCACTTAAATAGTATATGGTTTAACCGCATCCACAAACAGCACCAGAGAATGGACTCTGAGAACTGCAGAGGGGCCCTGCTCATGCAGAGGCACCCCCTCACATAGAAGCCAAGCACCCTGCCCTCAGGATTGATAGGGCCTGCCATAGGGGTGACTGATAGGTTTATATGTGTGTGCAGGAGAGATATAGGAAACCTATATCTCAGTGAGGGGTGCTAGCACCACCTCACCCAGGCTGCAGTAGCAGGCCTGTGGTGTCAGATTTAGACTGCTTCCCAGGGGTGGCATAACACATGCTGCAGCCCCTGGGAGGCCTGTGAAGTACCTATGCCCTTGGTACCTAAGGTACCATATACTAGGGACTCATAAGGCACCACAGTATCCAATCACTAGTGCACCTAGAGTGCACTCCATGTCGCTTAGAGAGAACAGAGAGGCTGGGGCCCTGAATAGCAGGGTCCCAGTCCAACTAAGTCATAAACCAGCAAAACACCAGGAAAAAAGTGGGGGCAACCATATAGTCAGATTCCACCTTCCTACAGTGGGGGTCCCACATCTTCTTTGTTGATGTTACGGTAGTGTTCCAGGACTCTTGTTTTAAGTGTCCTGATTGTGCTGCCTATGTAGATTTTGTTGCAGGGGCAGATCATGATGTAAATAGTATATGTTAATGTGCAAGTGATCCAATCCCTGATTTGGAGAGTGGTCTGTGAGTCATGTTTGTATTCCACCTGTTTTTTGATTCCCAGTTTACATGCGTTGCAGTCATGGCAAATGTAGAAACCACAGGGTTTGGTCAAGAAGTTGGTTTTAGGTTTTTTTCGTTTGTCCACTAATTCAGATTTGCATAGAATGTGTTTAAGATTTTTGGCTCTCCTGAAGCACAAGCCAGATCACGTAAACAACAGGTTAAAAGAGAGTCCACGCTGGTTCAACAGGAGAGACGTCAGGCACAAGATCAAGTGTCATTTATCACTTCTTACAGTGTTCATCATATTCAGATTTTTTAAATTTTAAACAAAAACTGGAATTTGTTAAAAGGAGTACCGGGTCTTGTAGGAGTCATTTCAGAAAAACCTAAAGTGGTATATAGGAGAGGTTCCACCATAGGGGAGATGATTACCAGTAACTACCTAGATGCATTGCGAACACAGGGGACTAACTGGCTCTCAAGTCAACCAAAAGGGTTTTTTACTTGTGGTAGTTGTAATGTTTGTGACATGGGCATAAACCGCATAAAAGAATTTAATTTCAACACTAAGAAAAAATATAGTATCAAGGAGTTTATTAATTGTAACAGCATAGGAGTGATATACGCACTCATCTGTGAATGCTCTAAAATCTATATAGGAAGTACGAAGCGGACTCTAAAAATTAGAATACAGGAGCACAGGAGAGCTGTGCTCAATAAAGATGAGAGTTCGCCATTATATCAGCATATGCAGAATAATCATGCACAAAGAACAGGCTTCAAATTCCACGGTTTACAAAGAATTGTACCTCATGTTAGGGGAGGTCATTGGGAACTAACATTGAGGCAGCAAGAAGCTAAATGGATTAGCAGATGTAGGACAGTATCACAGGGATTGAACAGTGATAATGAATTGCATTATTTTCTGTAAGTAGAAATAGAATATGCAAAGAGTAATTCACATGTTATGCCACACAGGGATAATAATCTTAGTTGTTGGAATGATTTCAGTTATGACAGAAATTAGTGATTCATATAATCTTGAAAATGAACCAAATTAATTCTGATTTACAATAATTGTTCTAGGGATGAGAGGATTGCAAAGCCAGTATAGCACATGGTGCAGGGATGACGTAGATACAGAATTTATAAATTCTCCCACTCTTGGTAGAATTAGACTGTCTCCACGGGTTATGATGGTCTAGTGGTTCTAATATGATATTTAAATATAGG
This sequence comes from Calotriton arnoldi, assembly GCA_963921515.1. Classification (NCBI taxonomy): domain Eukaryota; kingdom Metazoa; phylum Chordata; class Amphibia; order Caudata; family Salamandridae; genus Calotriton; species Calotriton arnoldi. The sequence goes on from CAWUFW010017252.1 coordinate 29,519, forward strand.
AAATTTGTTTGGAAATAGACACCTGAAATGTTTTCTTTGCCGAGTTCGCTCAAAAGTGAGCGACTCAGTGGTGGATCAGCTAAGTCTCGAAATAATAGGAATTTAGGTAAGTAGTAATGTCGATAATTTATAAATCCTCAAAAGTGTATCACACAGCATCAGGTTTTCAAAGTTATTCAAAGGATAATGGACTAAAGAAGGTCATGGTAATATTAATGAAAGTAATGGTGACGGGTGTATCGATAACAGGAAGCACGAAATTGATGGTTGTCTGCCAACTTCGAAATTTCTGGGATTTGTTAGTACCGAAAGACAGATATATTAGTTAGCTTAGTACTTAGAGGTAGGTTTGCTATTGGGTTTAGAACTCATTGTAGTGTATTTTGAGATAGTCTTTCGCCATTGGAGGAAAATGAAAGCGGACCATAGAGGGAACATGCATAACGCAGTAAAGGGTTATCATCGGTGGTTAAGAGGTATCGGATCACAATAGGATTAGGTCATCATTAATATCGAGGAATAAGGAATGGTGACGGGTGTCCTGCGTAAGCTTCATGAAAATTGTAATTTTTGTAGATTCTTTGCATGGTTGGTTTTTCGCAAGCTCCGAACATTTCGGAACTTACGAGGGCCGTTAGGCAGAGAACAATTTTGAATCGTCATACGTGGGGGCAGGTCGCTATTGGTTGAGGGTTTCCTGAAGCGTATTTTGCAATTGACTTTTGCAATTGGTTGAAAGGGACAGCGGACCACAGAGGGAACGAGCAATACTAATAGGCAGGCTTGAAACTCTGACTTTTCATTGGTTGGACCATTAAACAATGGCAAGTCTGTGATAGGTTGAGGAAGTATTTAAAAGGAATGGGTCTACATGGAACCAAACACCAGCGGGATTTATCGGGCCGCGCTGAGTAGTAACACACGGAACAGACTCGATGTAGGTGAGTGTCACGAGGAGATTGGTTTACATGCCGTTAGGATAACTTAGAGAGGTTTTTAGAGAAGTAATTTTGCACATCCTTTATTATTGCAGTTTAGAATTGAAACTGAGGACTTGACGATGCAAAGTTTGAAGTTGGAGATTGGTGAGTGATGCTTCTTTTGCGACATGACTCTAGAGATACAAGTGTTCAATGGAATTTATTGGTAATGCTGTGGCTTTCTTTCGGTTTTTTCAGAACATTTTTCTTGAAGATAATTAATTAGTGAACTGAACATCGAATAAATTGATATGAATTTTTAATTGTGGTGAGTGACATTTCACTATGGATATTAGTACATTGGTACACTGATATGGAAAAGGTGTCTTTAAATTGTTCACGTCACATCAGGTACTTTAGGTACTCCCCTTTGGAGGGTAACAGGGAGTTAGTAACAATATAAAGACCTGGGTGCTGCAGATATATATAGGTAGATCAAATTAGGATAACCATATATCTATATTTATTATACAGTTATATGTTCAGAAATGATCATGAATCAAGTGTTATAATCAAATGTTTCCAACACGGGTCTTATAAGATCTTCATATGTGTTAATAATTAATTTGGATAATTGGTTTTTTTCATCCATCTTGATGATTGTGAACAGTTCAGAATGGATATAGGCAGGAGATGATGTTTAATTAAGTAAAAGAAAAGATGTCACTTAACTTCTGTGGTATTATGAAGTAATAATGTAAATAGTTTTTTTGACATTTTTTTTATTATATTTTTTGTTCCATTATTTCAGCCCTGATGATGTCCTAAATAGGACGAAACGCGTTGGCTGATTTAGAAAGTGAAGTTTTGATCCAAATGATGAGTTTAATACAGAAATTGGAAATGAAAATTAAGCGTGTTTGAAATGAACTTTTGTGAACTTTTCAATAAAGAAGAAGAATTTTCAATTGAATCCACTGCCTAAGGACTTATCATTAGAAGGACTACAATAATTGATTGTGTTACGTATTGATATTGGTGCTCCTCCTTTATAAAATTCATTTTCTCTGCAAGGATGGTTTTGATGCGGTGGACCACGAGGAGTGAGCACTAACATTCTTTGAAAAAGTAAATTTATTTTGATTTTTGAATCAACTAGTGCGCTGTGGTACTAAGCCCTCACCGCTGTAGCTGCACAAGGAGTATTTTGCAGTTAATTAAAGAGGTTATGGAGTGGTTGGAAAAAAACAGACTAACGTTTGCAGGGTCAAGTAATACTTATCGTGTGCATGTAGGCGTAGAGGTCCTTGACATGAGTCATGTTGTGCACCACGAGACCTATGAACATGGGCAGGGTGTAATGGGAAGAGATGGGGTCCACAGATACCACCAAGCAGTCATGAGATTAGTATTCTTTGTGTCACCAAAAGTGTGAGAAAGGAGAAGAATTTACAAATTAAAAAGTAGCAAGGTGGTTGTTAGAAAGTCTAGGGTAGAGTGCATGTAGGCTCTCTAGGAATGCATCGGAAAGACAGTATCATATGTAAGAAGGACCGGCTGTACTGAAGTGTCTAATTAGTATAGCCAGTAGTGCATTTCTGCATCTTTGTTGAGTCTCTGTGTCATAGCATTGAGGCGCATTATGTATTCGCTCTCTTTTCGCCTCATGGCTAGTTCTCTATTGCCTCCCAGTGAGGTGGGTTTCACAATCTCCAGACCAAAGAATTTAAAGGTCTTTTTATGTGGGTGAGCTTCTTGATAGTGTTCAGTTAGTGGGGGTCCCACATCTTCTTTGTTGATGTTACGGTAGTGTTCCAGGATTCTTGTTTTAAGTGCCCTGATTGTGCTGCCTATGTAGATTTTGTTGCAGGGGCAGATTATGATGTAAATAGTATATGTTAATGTGCAAGTGATCCAATCCCTGATTTGGAGAGTGGTCTGTGAATCATGTTTGTATTCCACCTGTTTTTTGATTCCCAGTTTACATGCGTTGCAGTCATGGCAAATGTAAAAACCACAGGGTTTGGTCAAGAAGTTGGTTTTAGGTTTTTTTCGTTTGTCCACAAATTCAGATTTGCATAGAATGTGTTTAAGATTTTTGGCTCTCCTGAAGCCCATTTGAGGGAATTCATCCATCTGGTCGGTTAAAGATGCGTTGCTTGTCAGGAGATATCAGTGTTTCATCAGGCTCTTTCTGATACTGTGGTGACCATTGTGATAGTCTCTAAGAAATCTGATTTTGTTAGACTTCTCATTCCTTGTGATGTTCTTCGGTTGAAGAAGGTCATCTCTTGATAATTGCTCGCATTCTTTAGAAGTCTTTTCCAGAGTTTTTCTGGGGTACCCCTGGTTGAGTAGTCTCTGCGTCAGTTGTTCAGAACTATCTTTGTAGGTATTGAGTTTACTACAATTCCTCCTCATTCGTTGGTATTCCCCTTTCAGGATATTTTCGATGGTTTTATGTGGGTGGCAGCTGTCTGACCGAAGAATTGAATTGGCTGAGGTTGATTTCCGGAATGTCTTGGTTTGTAGTTTGTTGTCCTCAACGTAGATGGTTATGTCCAAGAAATCAATTTCAGTGGGGGAGATGTTACTGGTTGTTTGAATATTCCATCTGTTTGTATTGATGTTGTGTAGGAATTCTTTGAGCGCATTTTCGGGTCCATGCCAGATGCATAAAATGTCGTCGATATATCGACCCCAATAGATTATGTGCGGGGTGTATTTGGTGAATTTGTCATCCCACAGCCAGTATTTCTCAACCAGCCCCATGTGGATGCAAGCGTATGGGGGGGGGGGCAAATTTGGCTCACATGGCACTCCCTTGGGTTTGGAGAAGTACTTGGAGTTGAATGTGAAAACGTTGTTGGTGAGGCAAAATTGAAGCATTTCAAGAATAATCTCATTGGATTCTAGGTAGTGAACTGGTTTGGTAGCCAATGATTTACGAACTGCTTCCAATCCATCTTTATGGTGGATTGAGGTGTAGAGGCTAACCACATCAATGGTGGCCAGTAGACAATTGTCATTCCATGGGATGTTATTTAGCTTGAGAAGTATATCCTTTGTGTCCTGGATATATGATGGTAGGTCCTTCATGAATGGTTGCAGTTGGTAATCAATATATTCAGCCAATTTTGAGCATATGGAGTTGATGCCAGCAATGATGGGTCTCCCTGGTGGGTTGTTCTTGCATTTATGTATTTTGGGTAGGAGATATAATGTTGGCATAGTTGGGTGTTCTATGTATAGTTCATTGCATTCCTCTAGGGTTAATAGATTTTTCGTATACCATGAATCAAGTCTCTTTTTCAAATCCTCCTGTATTTTAAATGTGGGGTTGGCGGCTAGTTCCTTATAGCATGTAGTATCTTGTAGCTGTCTTTGAGCTTCTGCTATGTAGTCAACCGTATGTAGTAAAACTACGTTGCCACCCTTGTCTGCTTCCTTGATAACCACCTCCGGGAGGTTCTTCAGTTCGTTTAGGGCTTTACGTTGGACCTTAGGTAATATATATATATATATATATATATATATATATATATTGATACCAATCCTGGCAGCGACGAACAGACAGGCACTGACTTATATATATATATGTATGTTCCAACACCATCCTTCTCGGATAAATTGATATCGCACTCGCAGAAAAGATAATTTCCCAAGTTCTTTTTTATTTTTCAAAGATTTCCAGGTTGAGAGAACAACCGCCGCGTTTCGTTATCACAGATAACTTGATCACGGTTAAGATGACGATATTCGTTTCAACCAATTAAATCACTTTCAGTATCACATATGACCCACATTTTGAACCAGGACCCTTTTTTGGGGATTCTGGGAATCGTGGTTTGTTCAAATTCGGATATTCTTTAAGATTTTTTGTGTTTTTTATTATTATGTGTTTTTTTATTTATTTTTAATGTGTCTACGTGTGCGTGTGTTTGCATCATCCTACAATAAAGGGGCGTATTAGTGATATACCAAATTAACTCAGTGCGAGTGTGATTTCAATTTATCCAAAAAGGATGGTGTTGGAATAATTGTCGGCATGGCTCTGCCTGGAAATCTGCACCGATGTGATGCGCCGTGGGTTGTAGCGAGAATGAGCCAGGAGATGTGGATATGTATGAATGTATGTATGTATGTATATATATATATATATATATATATATATATATATATATATATATATATATATATATATATATATATAACTAAACACCTCAAAGGAGTACGCCGACTCCTGAGATCAAACAGATTTCAAGCACTTTATTTCAACAAAGACTGGGATCCTGCTAATCAGGACCCCAGTCTATCTGCTTTCTCCCTAAATTGTTGTGTTCAGTACCTAGGTACATCCCAGATGGATACTGGGGTACCCTTGTCAGTCCCTAGTATATGGTACCCATGTACCCAGGGCATAGGTACCCCAGAGGTCTCCCTTGAGCTACAGCATGTATTATGCCACCCATGAGAGACCATTCAAAATGGAAGTACAGGCCTGCCATTACAGCCTGTGTAAGTTGGTGCATGCACCACTTACGAAATAAGGGTCACTGCACTTAAAACCTATAAATCACCCCTCTAGCAGGCCTTTACAATCCTGAAGGCAGGGTGCTTGGTTCTAAGTGAGAGGGTGCCCCTGCATGAGCAGGACACCCCTGCAGCATACGGAGTCCATTCTCCCGGGTTGTCAGTGAAGCATCCATATACTATTTAGAGGGGCATCGTGTGACCGCACATTGACCACCTCGAAAACGGCTGCAACGAGGCCTATCATGTTCGGTATCAAAAATGTTGGAATCATACGCCCACACCGTAAATGGTGTAGGCGGTATGATTCCAAGCACTGGAAGAGCCCTCTGTTAGGCTCTTGGTGTTCCCAGTACCAGCCTTCTAGTCCCAGACAGCACAAAATGGTTGCTGCCGACCAGAGACACATTTCTGCCCTCCTGTCGCTGAGCCAAGCTCGAGCAGGGGAAGGCAGAACAGTAGGCATCCTGTCACAGGGAGGTGTGACCACCTCCCAGACAGGATTTAGTGTATTAGGGCTGGGTGGGTGCACTTGCCAGTGCCTGAAAGTCTGCATGAGGGGCACATTTGGTGTCCCTGTGCATAGTCCAGTTCAAACCAGTCCTGGGAGCCGTTGGCTCCCGCTCTGGCACGAAACTGGACAAAGGACATGGGAGTAACCTTCCCCCTGTCCAGACCCTTCCCTGGGAGGATCCCTGAATCTTCCCAACCCTCACCTTAGGGTACTTAAGGGCTTACCTGGGTGTAGGTCCCTAGATTCTTCGTGGACAAGATTCAGAACTGAAACCACTGCACTTCTACTGTCTGGGCACTCTGGACTTCGTTTGGGCTTGACTTTGTCTACCTTTCAGTCTGCTGCCTCGTCTGTGCCTGTGCACCATACAGGATCCATGCAGGACCTGTGGAGCATCCAAGACACTTGAAGATAATCTCCCTTGAAGTGAAGGAGTCACTTCCCTGCATTTGCAGGTACCTCAACACTGCTGACCGGTCTGCTGCTCTCAAGCTCCTGCGGACTACGAAGGGTTCAACAACACAAGTGGTGGTTATCTATGTCTCCCGAGGCCCGAGCTGCCCTCTCACCAAGTCTGAGGTCAGAATCCCTCGTGGGGCCTGCATTAACTGAACCCCTGTGCACCGCGTACTTTTGCAAGTGCATATGCTTGTTGGCAACTTTGCAACAAGTGCATTGGTGTAGGAAACTGGCTCTATATATACTACACCAAAATGAGGTATAATATGTATAGAGTCCAGGTGACCCCAGAGGTAGGCAGAGGTTAAAGTTAGATAGAACCTTACTCTCTATTTGTGGTAGAGTGGTCGAGCAGTAAGGCAGTATCAGAGGACAGTGTTAAGCATTTGATGTACACACTCAGTCAGCAAATGATTTCACACACTCAAGAACTGAACTCTAGGCCAATTGTTTTATTTTTAGAACCAAGCAAGCCTGGCACAGGTAAGCATTAAATACTTTTCAGTAATAAGTTGCTGAATATAGAACAGTTTGAAAATGCAATAGAAATTGTACTTTGTTTGATTTACAGGGGATGCAGTAGGTTGCAACACTTAGCAAATACAGTACATTGAAATGAATAGGCTTTTTCAGTTAATTACAGGTAAGTTACTTTTTACGCTACTTTTCTAACTCAGTGCTGGATACCTAGATTCAGCACTGGAACATTTCCTGCAAACAGGTAAGTAAATACGTTTTGGTTATTTGTGCGATTTTTGAAGAATATTTTTAGATTTCAAAACTCCACACAGAAACTTTTTGGAAGAAAATTGTCAATGTTATCCTATGGAGGAAAAACAGGTTATCGGTTCACAGGTAAGTAATCGACTGTGGGAGTTAAGGTTCTGGGGTTAGACTCAGGGGTCCCCCAGGTCAGTGATGCACTGTTGTTGCACCCTCAGCGGCACTAGGGCGGCCGGGTGCAGAGTGTTGAGGCCCAATGTTATCCAATGGGGGATAGGGGGCATCGGGTTGGTGGCTGCTGGCAAGCAGGCCACAGGGTTGTGGGAGCAAAGCTCCTAGGGTTTAGGTCAGGGCAAATGGGGAAACAAAGTAGCACAAAAGGTGCACCCGCAGCGGCACTGAGGCGGCCGGGTGCAGAGTGCTGTTTCGACGTCGGGCGCCCTGTTGTTTTCTATGGTGAACCTCCGGTATGCAAAAGCACTGCAGGCAGGGAGACGAAGGACTTCTAGGTGCGACCACCACTTGGAGAGGTAAGTTGGGAAGTTAAGGGTTGGTTAGGCACCATCGGTTTGGACACACAAGGCCGTGGGGCGTCGGGTGCAGGGGTGCCTTTTGGGGTCGGATCTTCTTACCAGCTCTGGGTCGCGGTCAGGGAGGCCTTCTGTATTTAGGCTGCAGGCGTCGGCTGGAGGCTTGAGGCAGGTCAGGGGTCACCGGATGTCGGTTCAGGATCGCCGGAGTGACCTCCTCGTGGTGTTTTTCCACTCGAGCTCGGGTTGGGTTCGGCGGGTGCAGAGTGGGCTGGATTTGCGGTCTCTGGCTGCTGCCAGAGGTTGCAGTTGAACAAATCTGGTGTTCACGGGAGAAGCAGTCTTTGGAAGTGAAGGCAGGCAGGTCCTCCGGGGTTCTTGAGGTTGCTGGCTGCAGGACACACCGTTGTTTCGCAGGAGCAGGTTCGAGGGGGAGACAGGCCGGTAGGGCTGGGGCCAAGTCAGTGGGTGTCGTCCTCTTGTTAGCTGCTGCACGGCTGTTCAGTCCTTCTTCTTCTTTTCTTCTTGTTTTTTGTCTGGATCTGAGGAAGCAAGGTTCAGGGTGCCCTCTAAATACTAGATTTAGGTGCGTTACAGGTAGATAAAGGGCAGGGACCAATGGGTCCCTTCCCTGGGGTGGATACACCCACTATCGTGCCACCCTCCAGTGGGAGGGGGCAGGAGCCTGTCCCTGGTTGGCTAGGTCCCCCCATCCTCAAGATGGCGGGGACTCAGAGTTGTGCTTCACCTCGCCTCCCCCACCTGAGGGGTGGAGTTGGCAGAGGTGGGCACACCTCTTTCCCTCACTTGTTTTTCCCGCCGTTTCTCCCGCCCAAAGTGGGGGTAGAACCAGTGGGGGCCAGTTGCTGAAAGCAGCAAATGGTCTGGGGAGGCTCACAAAGGCGGCATGCCTTTGAAGCTTCCCTTCATGAACCCCTGCCCATCCTGGGGAGGAGGCTTGGCACCTCGTCCCAGGATGTGCATTGTTTCAGGCCCCGAGAGCAGCAGGCTCTCGACCCAGGGGTCCAGAAACATGTCTGTTGGTGGCAGCCTAAGCAGCCACTCAGTCAGGTCACTAGAAGTTGGTCGAGTTTCAGGGGCATCTCTAAGATGCCCTCTGTTGTGCATTTTACATTAAATCCCACATTGGCATCAGTGTGGGTTTAATGTGCTGAGAAGTTTGATACCAAACTTCCCAGTCTTCAGCGTTGCCATTATGGTGTTGTGGAGTTCATAATGACAAACTCCCTGCACCATATAATCTTAATGGCAGCACTGCACTTACAATGCCCAAGAATGGACTTGCAACAAAAAACAATGTCTCAGCTGGAGATTATTAAAAAATGGAACAATTCAAACTTTATGTCACTGCGCCGTCCACTTTCACTAGCACGACCAGTGCTCACTCCGTGTGTTATGGTCATTGTATAATTATGTACTGTAGTGCTTCTTAACTACTTATGCAATTATAGTTTAATTTACTCTACCTTACCCTTACGCTGTGGTCTCCTTTCCTTTGTTCCCCTTCCCAATTGTGATTTATTTCACTCTGTTTGAATTGTTCCATTTTTTAATAATCTCCAGCTGAGACATTGTTTTTTGTTGCATACTTCGCCCGGTCTCACCTGGGTTAACGGGCCTGACTCCTGTTAATTGTTACTCAAGAATGGACTTGGGCACTGTAGGGGTACAGGGCTCATGCACCTGTACCCTCACCTCTGGTATAGTGCACCCTTCCAGAGGGGTGACTGATCTATGCCAGGGCAGTGGTTTGTGGGCAGGGCACACAGAGATGTGTGCCATGTCGACTCTTCACTTTGTTCTGCACAAGACACGCAGCCTGCAAAGGCAGTTTGTGTGTGTCAAGGTACAAGACCTCTAAGGGGGCACAATAAGTGCTGCAGCCCTTAGAGGCCTTCTCTGGTCACAGTGCCCTGGGTACCTGTGGTACCATTTACCAGGGGCTGACATGTGGCTAGAGATGCCAATTGGGTTTAGGCTTCAGTGCAATTTTAGGGAAGGAACATAGGCCCTGGGTACCTGATTTGCAGGAGCCCAGGGCACACTCAGTCAAAGAACATCAGCAATTCAGCAAAAAGTGGGGGCATACCATGCAAGAAAGAGGGCACTTTCTCACCCCCCCCCAAACGAAAGATGATGAGACTAACCTTTCCCTAGAGAGTCTTCATTGTCTAAGTGGAAGAACCTGGAAAGTCCACCTGCATTGGCATGGGCAGTCCCAGGTCTGTGTTCCACTTCAAAGTTCATTCCCTGTAGGGAGATGGACCACCTCAACTGTTTAGGATTTTCTCCTTTCATTTGCATTTGCCATCTGAGAGGTCTGTGATCAGTTTGAACTAGGAAGTGAGTGCCAAACAAGTATGGCCTCAACTTCTTCATGGACCAAACCACAGCAAAGGACTCCCTCTCAATGGCACTCCAACGCTGCTCCCTGGGGAGAAGCCTTCTGGTTATAAAAGCAACAGGTTGGTCTTGGCCTTCATCATTGGTCTGGGATAGGACCGCTCCTATCCCTAGCTCAGAGGCATCAGTCTGCACTATGAACTGCTTGGCATAATCTGGAGCCTTCAGAATTGGTGCTGAGCACATTGCTTCTTTCAGGGTGTCAAAAGCCTTTTGGCAACTAACTGTCCAGTTAACCTTCTTGGGCATTTTTTGGGAGGTGAGTTCTGTGAGGGGAGTCACAATGGACCCATATCCCTTCACAAACCTCCTGTAGTACCCAGTCAAGCCAAGGAATGCCCTGACTTGGGTCTGGGTGGTTGGAGCTGCCCAGGATGGCCTGGATCTTGGGCTGTAAGGGCTGTACCTGGCCTCCACCAACAAGGTGGCCCAAGTACACCACAGTTCCATGCCCTATCTGGCATTTGGATGCCTTAATAGTTAGGCCTGCAGTTTGCAGGGCTTTTAAAACCTTCCCAAGGTGGATCAGGTGATCCTGCCAGGTGGAACTAAAGACAGCAATATCATCAAGATAAGCTGCACTAAAGGACTCCAACCCAGCAAGGACTTGATTCACCAACCTCTGGAAGGTGGCAGGGGCATTCTTTAAACCAAAGGGCATAACAGTGAACTGATAATGCCCATCAGGTGTGGAGAATGCTGTTTTCTCTTTTGCTCCAGGGGCCATGCCAATTTGCCAGTACCCTGCAGTTAAGTCAAAGGTACTTAGAAATTTGGCTGCACCCAATTTGTCTATCAACTCATCTGCTCTTGGGATAGGGTGAGCACCTGTCTTGGTGAAGGAGTTGAGCCGTCTATAGTCTACACAGAACCTCATTTCTCTCTTTCCACCCTGTGGATGAGGTTTGGGGACCAGAACCACTGGGTTGGCCCAGGGGCTCTCAGAGGGTTCAATAACCCCTAACTCCAGCATCTTGCTGACTTCAGCTCTGATGCTTTCCTTGACTTGGACTGACTGTCGATAGATTTTGTTTTTGACAGGTGCACTGTCACCAGTGTCCACATCATGGGTACACCAGTTTGTCAGACCAGGGGACAAGGAAAAGAGCTTAGCATACTGTTGCAAGACCTGCTTGCAGTCAGTCTGCTGTTGGGCAGAGAGGGTGTCTGAAAAGACAAGTCCATCTACTGACCCATCTTTTGGGCTGCATGAGAGGAGGTCAGGGAGAGGTTCACTCTCTGCTTCCTGCTCCTTATCAGTCACCATCAGCATGGTGATGTCAGCCCTGTCATTGTAGAGCTTTAGGCGGTTCACATGGATAACCCTTTTGGGTGTCCTGCTTGTGCCCAGGTCAACTAAGTAGGTGACCTCACTCTTTTTTCTAGGATAGGGTAAGGGCCACTCCATCTGTCCTGGAGTGCCCTTGGTGCCACTGGCTCCAAAACCCACACTTTTGCCCAGGTTGAAATTCAACCAGTGCAGCTTTTTGGTCATACCAGTGCTTCTGAAGCTCCTGGCTAGCCTCAAAATTTTTGGATGCCTTTTCCATGTACTCATAGTCCACAATATTTTGTTTGGGTTCTTGGAGAGGCTTCTCCCAACCCTCTTTTACAAGACAGAGTGGTCCCCTCACAGGATGGCCAAACAGAAGTTCAAAGGGGGAAAACCCTACTCCCTTATATGGCACTTCTCTGTAAGCAAAACGCAGGCATGGTAGGAGGACATCCCATCTCCTTTTGAGTTTCTCAGAGAGCCCCATAATCATGCCTTTCAATATCTTGTTGAATCTCTCAACAAGGCCATTGGTTTGTGGGTGATAGGGTGTAGTAAACTTGTAGTGCACTCCACACTCTTTCCACATGTGTTTCAGGTAAGCAGACATAAAGTTAGAACCTCTGTCTGAAACCACCTCCTTAGGAAACCCTACCCTGGTGAAGACACCAATGAGGGCCTTGGCTACTGCAGGAGATGTAGTAGTCCTAAGTGGATTTTCTTCAGGGTACCTAGTGGCATGATCCACTACCACTAGAATGAATTTGTTCCCTGATGCTGTGGGAGGTTCAAGTGGACCCACTATGTCCACACCTACCCTTTCAAAGGGAACCCCCACCACAGGCAGTGGTATCAGGGGGGCCTTTGGGTGGCCACCTGACTTGCCACTGGCTTGACAGGTAACACAGGAGCTGACAAACTCCTTCACCTTTTGGTGCATCTGGGGCCAGTAAAAGTGGCTAACTAGCCTTTCCCAAGTCTTGGCTTAGCCCAGATGTCCAGCTAGGGGGATGTCATGAGCTAAAGTTAGGAGGAACTCCCTGTACTTCTGTGGCACTACCACTCTCCTGGTGGCTCCAGGATTGGGGTCCCTTGCCTCAGTGTACAGTAATCCCTCTTCCCAATAAACTCTATGGGTACCACTGACATCTCCCTTTGCTTCTGAAACAGCTTGCTGCCTCAGGCTTTCAAGAGTGGGACAGTCTTGCTGCCCCTGGCACAGCTCTTCCCTAGAGGGTCCCCCTGGGCCCAAGAGTTCAACCTGGTAAGGGTCAAGCTCCATAGGCTCAGTTCCCTCTGGGGTGTCCAAGTCTTCTCCCTGAGGAGAGGGGTCCTGATCCTTTTGCTGTACAGAAGCTGGTTCCCCAGTCTTCTTACTTATTCTCTTGGTAGGTTGGGCCATACTTTCAGGCTCCAACACTTTTTCACCCTGCCTTTTGCTCTGTGCTCTTGTTTTTACACACCAATTCAGGGATATCCAGCATTGCTTGCATGGGTTTTTAGTTCAACCTCAGCCCAGGGTGAGGTTTCCAGGTCATTGCCAAGCAGACAGGCAGCTGGTAGCTGTGGAGAGACCACTACCTGTTTCAGGCCAGTAACCCCCCCCAGTCTAATGTCACCATAGTCATTGCATGGTTAGTGGTAACACTGTCAGCATTGGTGACTGGGTAAGTACGCCCAATCAAATATTGCTCAGGGGAAACCAGTGTGACACTGGCACCTGTATCCCTCAGAGCATCTCTCCTAGTTCCATTAATCCAAGGGTATTGTAAGTATTTCTTTAAGTTGGGTGGCCACACAGCTACAGTGGCAAACTCAACTTCCTCCTCTGAAACTAGAACTGATTCAGTGTGCAACCTGATTTGCTCTGGGCACACTGTTGATCCCATCTGGAGACTTACTACACCAGGAGTAGCTGTAGCTGTAGGACTAGGGGCCTTTTTGCTAGGGCAAGCATTGTCTCCAGTTAAGTGTCCCAACTTCTTACAGTTGTTACACCAGGTCTTTGCAGGATCAAAGTTCTTTCCCCTATATGGTTTTAGAGTGTAGGGAAGATTTTGTGACCCACCCCCCTGTGCAGGTTTTTGGGGCCCTTTAGAAGACTCAGACTTTTTATCTTGGGGATTCTCACCACCTTTCCCCTGGGGAGGTTTTGTAACCCCTTTCTTTTGGTCACCCCAAGTGGTTGTCTTGGTCACTCTAGTCTTGACCCAGTGGTCTGCCTTCTTTCCCAATTCTTGGGGAGAAATTAGACCTAGGTCTACCAAATGCTGATGTAACTTTTCATTTGTGCAATTATTTAAAATATGTTACTTCATAAACACATTGTAAAGTCCAGTAAAGTCATGCACATTGTGTCCAGTTAACCAACCATCTAGTGTCTTTACTGAGTAGTCTACAAAATCAATCCAGGACTGGTTTTGGGTTTTGTGACCCCCCTGAATATAATTCTGCACTCCTCAGTTGTGAGCCCAAATCCCTCAATCAGAGTTCTCTTCATGAGGTCATAAGACCCAGCATCTGGCCCAGAAAGGGTCAGGAGTCTGTCTCTGCAGTTATCAGAGAACAGTTCCCACAGGAGTGCCCCCCCAGAAAGGTTTCTTCACCTTTCTCATGTCACAAGCCCTCTCAAAGGCTGTGAACCATTTAGTGATGTCATCACCCTCCTCAAATTTAGGGACAATCCCTTTGGGGATTTTAGGATCACAAGATTGCTCTTTATCCTTATTAAGATTGCTGCCACCATTGATGGGTGCTAAACCCATCTCCTTTCTTTCTCTCTCTAGAGCCAGGAGTCTGGACTCCAGATCCAGTCTTTTAGCCAGCCTTGCTAAAAGGCTGTCCTCCTCATTGAGGCTGTCCTCAATGTCCTCACCAGAACCTGAGCCACCTGTGTGGCCTCTAGTTCCCCAGAGGTTGATTCTTGGAAGTAAGGGAACAGAGTTACTTTCTTCCCTAGGAAGTGGTAGAGGTGGGTACCTTTCTCCATCCTCCTCACCTCCTTCTCCATCTGACTGGTCATCACCATTTTCAGAGGGGTGGGCCTTTGAATACTCATAACAAAACAATGGGAGAGCAAGGGAAATATGGGGTGCGTCCGTATCCCCGGTATATTGATAAGTTAAACAAAGAAGGACGAACCCTCTGTGTGGATGTGATACAATCACTGGTCTGGTTGGTACATGAACCCACTAGGTTTATTTAAAAGACCCCTCACACACCGACCTAGTCGGTGTCATGCTTCATCATTGGGGTCCCAACCGGGTGGCCGAATGCCGCCCGGTTGTGCTACGACGCCTGATTACAGCGGAGCTGGTTTGATGTGAGTATGTGATGTGATGTGAAATTAATTTAAAAATATCTCTGAGAATCCTAGCCTGTAAACTTTATTAGTGGCGGCTCAGGATATGGTTAAAATAAGTGTAGTGCAACTAGAATGGGAGGTTATTATCCCTAGTTGGCTATGTGAATGGTCTACATGTTTCAGCCCACAATGAGGATTATGAGGGGCTTTCTTCAGGACCGAGTGGTGAAAAGTGAGTGGCAAAGTGAGTAATGCCACGTGAAAAAAATAAGAAAGTACCTACACACGCGCTAAGGTGTGTGGACTGTGTGTCAACGTACTTACGGACACTGAAAAAGACCTGTGGAGAAAAGAAGACAACACAGAACATATATGTACATAATTGTTAAGCAACATAAAATGCAACCTTATGTTGGTGCTATGGTCTTAGCACAATGACCGACCTTGTGATTGTACGTATTAACTGGACGAGGTGGAGCATGCTGCATGCGAAAAGTGACAAGCAGCCTATGATGATCACCTCTATCTTATAGATGCTATGAAGCTAAAGAGCTTCAAGTGAGATCCAAGTGGTTATGATGCTCGAGGTGGTGAGCAAAACATGGTTTTACGCAGGTCACCACTCTGTAACTACTGGTGAGCTGGTAGGGGCCACCGTGATTGGTGGTCACGTGGCGCACTGTGTGGCCTCTAGGTCCCCAGAGGTTGATTCTTGGAAGTAAGGGAACAGGGTTCCTTTCTTCCCTAGGAAGTGGTGGAGGTGGGTACCTTTCTCCATCCTCCTCACCTCCTTCTCCATCTGACTGGTCATCACCATTTTCAGAGGGGTGGGCCTTTGAATACTCAGCCAATAGCTCCTGGAGCTTTTATTTGTTTGGGTGAGGGCCCATTGGTATATTTTTAATTTTACATAAGGACCTTACTTCCTTGAAAGACAAGTGAAGGTAAGGGGTGAGGTCAAGCTCCTCAACCATGTCCTGTATGTCATTATGGTTATCTTCACTAGTAGCTGGGTTCTTATTTTGAGACATTCTAACAAAAAAATTCTATTCCCTCTACCCTTGACTACAGTGACTTTTTATTTTCTAAAATTCTAAAGGGACCTAAGCAAGGCCCTAACAAGACTTTTAGTAGTTTGGTAAAAAAATGCCAATTTTGAAAAAATCAGAGTTCTAAAGGCAATTTAAGAGTTCTGTCGTGTGATCAGGTGGTAACCAAGTAGTCCAACAAATGCAAGTTGTATATCCCACCGCTGATCCACCAATGTAGGAAACTGGCTCTCTATATACTACACCAAAATGAGGTATAGTGTGTATAGAGTCCAGGTGACCCTAGAGGTAGGCAGAGGTTAAAGTTAGATAGAACCTTACTCTCTATTTGTGGTAGAGTGGTCGAGCAGTAAGGCAGTATCAGGGGACAGTGTTAAGCATTTGATGTACACACTGAGTCAGCAAATGATTTCACACACTCAAGAACTGAACTCTAGGCCAATTGTTTTATTTTTAGAACCAAGCAAGCCTGGCACAGGTAAGCAATAAATACTTTTCAGTAATAAGTTGCTGAATATATAACAGTTTGAAAATGCAATAGAAATTGTACTTTGTTTGATTTACAGGGGATGCAGTAGGTTGCAACACTTAGCAAATACAGTACATTGAAATGAATAGGCTTTTTCAGTAAATTACAGGTAAGTTACTTTTTACGTTACTTTTCTAACTCAGTGCTGGATACCTAGATTTAGCACTGGGACATTTCCTGCAAACAGGTAAGTAAATACGTTTTGGTTATTTGTACGATTTTTAAAGAATATTTTTAGATTTCAAAACTCCACACTTAGAAACTTTTTGGAAGAAAATTGTCAATGTTATCCTATGGAGGAAAAACAGGTTATCGGTTCACAGGTAAGTAATCGACTGTGGGAGTTAAGGTTCTGGGGTTAGACTCAGGGGTCCCCCAGGGTCAGTGATGCACTGTTGTTGCACCCTCAGCGGCACTAGGGAGGCCGGGTGCAGAGTGTTGATGCCCAATGTTACCAATGGGGGATAGGGGGCCTCAGGTTGGTGGCTGCTGGCAAGCAGGCCACTGGGTTGTAGGAGCAAAGATCCTAGGGTTTAGGTCAGGGCAAATGGGGAAACAAAGTAGTACAAAAGGTGCACCCTCAGCGGCACTGAGGCGGCCGGGTGCAGAGTGCTGTTCCGACGTCGGGCGCGCTGTTCTTTTCTATGGTGAACCTCCGGTTTACAAAAGCACTGCAGGTAGGGAGACGAAGGACTTCTGGGTGCAACCACCACTTGGAGAGGTAAGTTGGGAAGTTAAGGGTTGGTTAGGCACCATCGGTTTGGGCACACAAGGCCGTGGGGCGTCGGGTGCTGGGGTGCCTTTTGGGATCGGATCTTCTTACCAGCTCCGGGTCCCGGTCAGGGGGGCCTTCTGAATTTAGGCTGCAGGCGTCAGCTGGAGGCTTGAGGCAGGTCAGGGGTTGCCGGATCTCAGTTCAGGATCGCTGGGATGACCTCCTCGTGGTGTTTTTCCACTCGAGCTCGGGCCGGGTTCGGCGGGTGCAGAGTGGGCTGGATTCGCGGTCTCCGGCTGCTGCCAGAGGTTGCCATTGAACAAATCCGGTGTTCATGGGAGAAGCAGTCTTTGGAAGTGAAGGCAGGCAGGTCCTCCGGGATTCTTGAGGTTGCTGGCTGCAGGACACACCGTTGTTTCGCAGGAGCAGGTTCGAGGGGGAGACAGGCCGGTAGGGCTGGGGCCAAGTCAGTGGGCGTCGTCCTCTTGTTAGCTGCTGCATGGCTGTTCGGTCCTTCTTCTTCTTTTCTTCTTGTTTCTTGTCTGGATCTGAGGAAGCAAGGTTCTGGGTGCCCCCTAAATACTAGATTTAGGGGCGATACAGGTAGGTAAAGGGCAGGGACCAATGGGTCCCTTTCCTGGGGTGGGTACACCCCCTATCATGCCACCCTCCAGTGGGAGGGGGGCAGGAGCCTGTCCCTGGTTGGCTAGGTCCCTCCATCCTTAAGATGGTGGGGACTCAGAGTTGTGCTTCACCTCCCCTCCCCCAAATGAGGGGTGGAGTTGGCAGAGGTGAGCACACCTCTTTCCCTCACTTGTTTTTCCCGCCGGTTCTCCCGCCCAAAGTGGGGGTAGAACCAGTGAGGACCAGTTGCTGAAAGCAGCAAATGGTCTGGGGAGGCTCACAAGGCGGCATGCCTTTGGAGCTTCCCCTTCGTGAACCCTGCCCATCCTGGGGGAGGAGACTTGGCACCTCATCCCAGGATGTGCATTGTTTCAGGCCCCGGAGAGCAGCAGGCTCTCTACCCAGGGGTCCACAAACATGTCTGTTGGTGGCAGCCTAAGCAGCCACTCAGTCAGGTCACTTGAATTTGGTCGAGATTCAGGGGGCATCTCTAAGATGCCCTCTGTTGTGCATTTTACATTAAATCCCACACTGGCATCACTGTGGGTTTAATGTGCTGAGAAGTTTGATACCAAACTTCCCAGTCTTCAGCGTAGCCATTATGGTGTTTTGGAGTTCGTAATGACAAACTCCCAGCACCATATACTCTTAATGGCAGCCTGCACTTACAATGCCCAAGAATGGACTTTGGGCACTGTAGGGGTACAGGGCTCATGCACCTGTTCCCTCACCTCTGGTATAGTGCACCCTGCCAGAGGGGTGACTGATCTGTGCCAGGGCAGTGGTTTGTGGGCAGGGCACACAGAGATGTGTGCCATGTCGACTCTTCACTTTGTTCTGCACCAAGACACGCAGCCTGCAAAGGCAGTTTGTGTGTGTCAGGGTACAGGACCTCTAAGGGTGGCACAATAAGTGCTGCAGCCCTTAGAGGCCTTCTCTGGTCACAGTGCCCTGGGTACCTGCGGTACCATTTACGAGGGGCTGACATGTTGCCAGAGTTGCCAATTGGGTTTAGGCTTCAATGCAATTTTAGGGAAGGAACATAGGCCCTGGGTACCTGATTAGCAGGAGCCCAGGGCACACTCAGTCAAAGAACATCAGCAATTCAGCAAAAAGTGGGGGCATACCATGCAAGAAAGAGGGCACTTTCTCACAATTGGGCTCCAAGTATCCCCAATCTCTGGCAATTTCTTCCACCAATATCTTCAGCCACACCACCTCGTGGGCACCATGGCCTGCTCTTTTTGGTGAGCTGCTCAAGGTCCTCTCGCGATCCCTGTGCCTCCGTCCTGTAGGTCCAATTCAGAGTCATCTTTGTTTTCCTTGGGCTCCCCTGAGTGCTTGGGGTCTGCCCTGACTCCCCTGCTTGTGGTGAGTCTCCTGGACCTTGCAGGTCCCAGCTGTGCACCTTCTTGACTTCCTGCATGGGTTGCCTTTGCCAATGCTTGTTGGTGCTCCTGCCAGACACCGACCCCTCAGCACTCGACATCCTTTGTAGGACAGCTCGTATCCGGGTCCTGGTCATCCTCAGCATCACCTGGTCCTCGCAGCTGCCGAGTCAAGGTTACAGTCATCTTATTTGAAGCACCCGACATCGGAGGGCATTCGTCTTCCAAGTCTCATGGTCACTCCTGAGTGACATAGACACTGTCCCCTCTGCTTTCAGGTACTCCTCTTCCAGAATCCATGTTTGGATTCCTCAGGACTCTTTCTCCTCTTCCAGCAACGGCACTTTCCTGAAGTCCTCCATTGGGTACGATGGCGGTTTCCGACTCCAGTTCACACCTATGCACCCGGCTTCCCTGGGATAGGTAACTTGGGTACCACGGTATCCACGCGTGGGGTGGCTCTCCAACCTTTTGTCTCCCACGGGATTTCTTCAGAGTCCATTGGGAAGGGTCCCTAATCTTTAAAATTCCAACTTCGACTTGCACATAGACTTGTGCAGAGCACGCAGTCATGTTCACACACTGCACACGCTCTCCGTGGGGTCCCTATCTACTTACCATGGGTGGATCTGTGGGTCCCAAGCAATTCTACATCCTCTCGACATTGTCCTGACTTGAGTCGTGGTTCTTATACCACTTTCTTAGTATTTGGTTTGGTCCCCCCCGGGGCCCACTGTGTATTAGTGCTATTTACTGTGATTTCTAGATAGTGTTATATAGTAAATACATATTTTTATAAATGCTTTGTGTGGTTCTTTTTCATTTAATCTATACTATAAGATTGCATTCTGGTAAAACAAGCTGCTTTACACTCCTTCAAGACTTAGCCTGAAGGCTGCTCTCCACAGCTACCACTTGGATAGCTTTCTAAGGTTGTCTGAGACCTCTTAAATCACCATAAGGGTTGTCTGGACTGGTGCAAGGTGCCCACTTACATTAGTGGACATCATATACCAGGCCAGCTTCATACAGTAGGAAATTAGTTGCTCCTATCAGATTCCAGAACTTTTCCTAATAGAAATGTCTTTTTTCATTGATTGTTTGAGGTTTGCAAGGGCTTCTAAGTAAGAAATCCTGGTGAGAGCCAGGGATGTCACCCTGCCGTGGATTTTCCCAGGTGTCTAGTTTTCAAAAATGTGCAGGATTGCTAGTTTTCCCTAGATGCTGGCAGAACAAGGGCCCAAAACCCACAGCTAGGCACATTACAAAAATAGGGTCAGTTTTCAGTGGAAAGAAATTGGTGTTTCTATGTTGCATTTTTTTGCCTTCTTTTATCCCACCCTCTAGCTCCACACACACAAGTGAGGTAACATTTTTATTGAGGTACTTGGGGAATGCTAGGTGGCAGGAAATTAGTTGCTCCCTGTAGATTCTAGAACTTTGCATCACATAAATATGTGAAGGTTTGACGTCTGCAAGAGCTTCTGGGTAAGAAAACCTGGTGAGAGTCACGCAGGTCACCCCACCCTGGATTTATCCAGGTGTCTAGGTTTCAATAATGTGTAGGTTTGCTAGGTTTCCCTGGGTTCTGGCTGAGCAAGGGCCCAAAATCCACAGCTAGGCACATTGCAAAAATAGGGTCAGTATTCAGTCGAAAAATGTGATGTGTCCATGTTGTGTTTTGTGGCCTTTCCTGTCTCGACCAGTAGCCCTACCCACGCAAGTGAGGCACCATTTTTATCACAGACTTGGGAGAATGGTATCTGGTAGTAAATTAGTTGCTCCCTGCAAAATCCAGAACTTTCATAACAGAAATGAGAGGAAAATGTGTTTTTTAGTGAAAGTGAGAGTTTTTCAAGGGCTTCTGGGTTAGAAAACCTGTTGAGAGCCATACAAGTTGCCACACCCTGGATTCCCCGAGGTGACTAATTTAAAAAAATATGCAGGTTTGATAGGTTTCCCTAAGTGCCAGCTGTACTAAGACCCGAATTCCACAGTTAGGCACATTGCAAAAATAGGGTCCGTTTTCAGTGAATAAATGTGGTGTGTCCTTTTTGCACTTTGGCGCTTTCCCTGTCGCAGCCACTAGCCCTACCCGAACATCTGAGGTACCATTTTTATCTAGCGACTTGGGGAAATGGTGTGTGATAGGTAAGTAGTTGCTCCCTACAAATTCCAGAACATTTCGTCACACAAATGTGAGGAAAATGTGTTTTTAGTGAAGGTTTAACATTTGCAAGGGCTCTGGGTAAGAATACCTGACGAGAGACATGCAAGTCACCCCATCCTGGATTCCCACAGGTGTCTAATTTTCAAAAGTGTGCAGGTTTGGTATCTTTGTCTAGGTGCCGGATGAGCTAGGGCACAAAATACACAACTAGGAACCTTCCAAAACGAAGTTCAGTATTTAGTGGAAAAATGTGACGTGTCCATTTTGCGCTTTGGGAATTTTCCTGTCACGGGCAGTAGCCTTACCCACACAAATGAGGTACCATTTTTATCTGGAGACGTAGGGGAATGGTTGTTTGTAAGAAATTAGTTGCTCCCTACAGACTCCAGAACTTTCCATCACAGAAATGTGAGGAAGATTTGTTTTTTTAGTCAAAGTTTGAGGTTTGCAAGGACTTCTGGGTAAGAAACCCTAGTGAGAGCCATGCAACTCACCCCACCCTGGATTCCCCCACGTGTCCAGTTTTCAAAACTGTGCAGGTTTTCTTTGTTTCTTCGGGTGCCGGCTGAGCTAAAGCCCCAAATCCACAGCTAGGCACATTTAAAAAATGGGTCCATTTTCAGTTGAAAAATGCGTGTGTCCATGTTGTAATTTGGCGCCTTTCCTATTGCGGCCAATGACCCTATCTACACAAGTGAGGTAACATTTTTATTGGGAGACTTGTGGGAAAGGTAGGTGGTAGGAAATTATCCGCTCCCATCAGATTCCAGAACTTTCCACAACAGAAATTTGTTTTTCCATTGAAAGTGTGAATATTGCAAGGGCTTCTGAGTGAGAAAACCTGGTGAGAGCCAAGCAAGTCACCCCGCCCTGGATTTTGCCCAGGTGTCTAGTGTAGGAGAGTAGGATCTGCCTCTTATGTTGCCCCCACTTTTTTTCTGATGTTTACACTGGTTTCTGGCTATATTCTGGCTGGGACCCTGCCAATCAGGGCCCCAGCCTCTCTGTTCTCTCTAAACGACTTGGAGTGCACTCTAGGTGCACTAGTGATTGGATACTGTGGTACCTTATGAGTCCCTCGTATATAGTACCTTAGGTACCAAGGGCATAGGTACTTCACAGGCCTACCAGGGGCTGAAGCATGTATTATGCCACCCCTGGGAAGCAGACTAAATCTGACACCACAGGCCTGCTACTGCAGCCTGGGTGAGGAGGTGCTAGCACCCCTCACTGAGATATAGGTCCCCTATATCTCTCCTGCACACACATTTAAACCTATCAGTCACTCCTATGGCAGGCCTTACCAGTCCTGAAGGCAGAGTGCTTGGTTCCTATGTGAGAGGGTGCCCCTGCATGAGCAGAGCCCCTCTGCAGCATTCGGAGACCCTTCTCTGATGCTGTTTGTAGTGCAGCCTGACCATATACTCTTAAATGCATTATAACCCCGCGTTAAATGCTAACTTTGGGATGGCTGCACGGAAACATGTTGTGTTTGGTGTCAAACATCTTGGAATACTACCCCCCCCGCCAGTTCTGGCAGCGGGGGTAGCATTCCACCCTTCTAGAGGGATAGACATGTACCTACTGTGGAAACGCGGTAGAATCCTGAAGAGCCCTGGCATCACAAAATGGATGCCACCAGTCACAGACACTGGGCTGCCCTCCTGCTGATGACTGAAACTCGCAGTGGAGGAAGCCCAACAATAGGTATCCTGTCCCAGAGAGGATGTGACCACCTCCCAGACAGGGTTTAGTGTATTGGGGCTGGGTGGGTGCACTCCTAGAGTGCTTTGAAGTCCTACACTGGGGGAGCAGAAGGCTCCTCTGTGCATACACCAGTTCAAACCGGCTCAGGGGCTACCTGCCCCTGCTCTGGCGTGAAACTGGACAAAGGGAAGTGGGTGTAGCCACCCACTCCCCTGACCCTCCCATAGGTGGGGTCTTAGAGCTAGTCCCTCCCTTCCTTTTTAGTATAAGGTAGGGAACCCTTGCCATTGCAAACCAGATATCCCTGGATGACGCTCTGAAGAAGAATCCTGGACCTTCGACGTTCCACTACCTCTGGAAGACTGAAGAATCTCCCTTGGAGTCAAGGAGTGACTCCCCTCCTTGGCAGGCACCAAAAACTGAAACAACGGTCGCAAACTACTCTGATCCCGCCGGAGCCCGAGGTCCCTGCAGCCCAAGATGAGGATTTCCTGACTTCTCCAAGGGCATCGTGAGTCCCCAGCGAAGCTGAGGCAAGTGGACCCCACGAGTGACGAGGAACCGCAGTCCCTGGGTACCATGCACTATTGTCGAGTGCAACCCCTTCACGATGTTCTACGAACCTGTGCTTTAGACCACGTGTGTTCCCAGGCTCTAGCAGGAATACCTTCTGAAGATCAGAGGCCTACCCCGTCCCGAGTGACCGTGGGCCCCTGTTGAAGGAATCCTCCCAAGGCGTCTTCGTGATCCCTTGCCAGCTGGCTTGTGGGTCCCCTGAAGACTTTTCTACAGAACCAAAGGGCTCCCCTGGTTGCTCTAGGACTGCCCTGACTTACCCTCGCGGGTTGAGTCTCCCAGACCTTGCTGGTCTGCACCATTGACTTTTTGCTCTTTCCACAAGACTTGCTGCTACCAAGGCTTGTTGGCTCCAATCGGGTCGCCGACACCGCAGTCAGCTGCAGACTTCGTGGAACACACTGAATCCAGCTCCTGGTTGTCCTCAACACCTCCTGGACCTCGTGGAAGAAGAGTCAAGACACCCATGAACGACCTGAATTTGTCGACGACGGTGGGCATTCATCTTCCTTGCCCCGGGTCACTGCCCAGTGACTTTGAACACTGTCCCCTCTGCTTTCAGGTCTTCCTTCTTCCGAATCCAGGCTTGGATTCCACCGGACACTTCTTCTGTCTTCACAAGCAGCAAGTCTTCATTGGCTCCCATTGAAAACGACGCCGCGACCCGACACCAAAGGACACCTATGCACCCGGCTTCCCTGGGTGAGGTAACTCCAGCACTACGGTGCTCCTGTGGGTGTTGGCCCTAGAACTACTTACCCTGTAAGTGACTTGCTTGTAGCTACTCCCGAAGGGCCCTTAAACTCTTAATTTCCAACCGCGACTTGCCCCATTGAAGTCTACGGCGATCCGCGGCTGTGTTCACTCACTGCACGCGTCCCCCGTGGGTCCTTTACTTACCTGCCTTGGGTGGTTTCGTGAGGCCCCAGCACTTCTGAAGGCCCTGGGCCTTGTCTCTTTGCAAGTCGTTGTGCTTAAGTCTCTTTTTTAGTAAATGGTCTGGTAAGCCCCTAGGGCCCCAGCCATATTTGTGCTTAATTTATTGTGAAAAGTTGATTTGTGCATATGTTCCTGACTTCTAATCTCACAAGAGATTAGTAGAGAGTTGTTTAGTAATAAATACATATATATTTGATATATATACCTGTGTGGCGTCTTTTCATTTGGTGATTCAAGAGATTGTGTGGTAAAACAAGCTGCTTTACATTCCTCCAAGACTTAGCCTGAAGGCTGCTCTCCACAGCTACCACTAGGATAGCTTTCTATAAAGGTTGTCTTAAACCTACCTACCATAAGAGTCGAATTGTACTGGTGCAAGGTGTCCACTTTAACTAGTGAACAGCATATACCAGGCCAACTTCTCACATTGGTGGCAGCGTGTGGGATTCCAGGTTGCTATTGTTTTACCAGAAAATCTCTATTTGAATTACTAACTGAAAACCACTATAGGTACTCAAGGTACATATAAAGTCAAGCTTAGTATCAATAAGTTCTACTGAACTTAGAGCTGTGTGCCAAGGGATAGCACACCCTTTCTACAGCTCAAGCTAGTATCAGTAGGCCACAAACTAGTGTAGGTAGTACAACACTGCACAACACTAGAATGTCCTTAAGGGGTGGACCCAGTGGATCCACTCAGCCTTAGTATAAGGACATGACTTTCTTTGACTTGAAAGCCATGTGTGCTGAAAGGCACCTGAAGCTAGGACAGAGTCCCTCCACACTACACCTGATAGATCTGCTGACAGCAGATGATCTTAGATTAGCTCTAGGAGCTAATGGGTCTGAATCAGTGAGTGGGTCAATTACAGTGTCTGGGTCAGATGATGGACATCAGGATGACCAAGACTCTGTGGTTGTAGGGCCAGGTCCCAAGGGGTCTGAACAGGACAGAGGAATTTTCCCTAAGAGAACTGACATAGTGGAGGAGAGGCCTAGGTCCATTTCTTGGGAATCTGAACACTCCTATCACTCTGGCAGAGAATCTGTCTACCAGAGGAACTCCTACTTCTCAAGAAGAGAGACCTCCTCTGACAGAATGTACAAACTGCTGCAGTATGAGGAAGCAAGGTTTGCCCTCAAAACCAAACAGTTGGCATTAGATAAGGAAGCCCTGGAGCTCCAGAGAGCTTCTAGAAAAGAGGGGTTAGAACCCCTGGTGGCAGCAACAGTGTCCCTAGAGGCAGAGAATATATTCCAGACCATAGGAACCTGAGCAAGGTTGTTCCTCCCTACCAGAGTGGGGATGATATCCATAAGTGGGTAACTGCTATGGAAAGGGCCTGTAGAGTACAACAGGTCCCCAAAAGCAGTGGGCAGCAATCTTGTGGCTCTCCTTTTCAGATAAAGGTAGAGACAAGCTCCTCACTGTTAGAGAAGAGGATGCTGATGACTATGAAGTCCTGAAGAGTGCACTGATAGATGGGTTTGGCTTAACCACTGAGCAGTACAGGTTGAAGTTCAGAGACACCCAGAAGGCACAGACTCAGGACTGGACTGACTTTGTAGATTGTGCAACCAAGGCTCTGGAGGGTTGGCTGGTTGGCAGTAGGGTTACTGATTTCAAGGGATTGTATAATCTAATGATGAGAGAACAGATCCTTAATAATTGCCAGAACCAGTTGTTGCATCAATACCTGGTGGACTCAGATCTGACCTCTCCCCAAGAATTGGGAAAGAAGGCAGACAAGTGGGTCAGAACTAGGGTGAGGCAGAAAACCCAGAACCAAGGGGGTGACACAAAGAAGCAGGATTCTAAGGGCTCTGAGAAAAGTGGGGATAAGTAAAAAAACCAGAAGTCTTCACAAGGGCCCCAAAAATCTGCATCTGGTGGGGAGTCACAATCCAACAAGGGAAAAGGCCAAAAGAAGCCCTGGTGCAAATTCTGTAAACAGAAAGGGCACTGGACTTCTGATTGTAACAAGTCCAAAGACCAAACCACCACCACTCCTGCCCCTAAGGCAACGGTTCCCCCTAGTTCAGCTACTGGTGGAGGTGGTACTCAGAATAAGGGTGTAGTAGGGTTGACCCTGGGTTCTGAAGTGGACTCTGACCTAGTCAGAGTACCCACTCAGGCAATGCTGATTTGTGATGGAGACATTGACATGTCCTTCCTGGTGAGCCCCAGTAATCTGGGCAAATACAAACAGCAGCCTGTAATAAATGGCAAACAGGCTTTGGCATTTAGGGACACAGGTGCTAGTGTCACCATGGTTGCAGAGGATCTTGTGGACCCTGGACAGATCATCCTGGGCGAAATGTACCAGGTGACCAATGCAAGCAATGTCAGGACCAACCATAGTCTGGCAGTTGTGAATTTCTCCTGGGGAGGGGTAACCGGCCTCAAGAAGGTTGTAGTCAGTGCAGACCTCCCTGTAGAATGTCTATTGGGCAATGATCTAGAAACTTCAGCCTGGTCTGAAGTAGAGTTATGGACTCATGCTGAGATGTTGGGCATCCCGGCAAAGGTATTTGCTGTGACCAGGTCACAGGCCAAAATGCATGACACTGAACCAGCTCTGGATCCTGAAACAATGGACCAGATGCTTCCCAAGAAGAGGAGCAGTAGGGTTAAGGCAGTGCCTTCCCTCTGTCTCAGATCATTGATTCCCCTCTTGAGGGAGGAGGAGCAGATCCTGAAGAAGGAACTGCCCAAGAGGAACTTGAGCCTGATCAGGTTGAGTTATTGGGGGCAGGGGGCCCTTCTAGGGAAGATCTGAGTAAGGAGCAACAGTGCTGCCCCTCTCTGGAACCCCTCAGACAGCAGGCTGCTGCTGAGGCTGCTGGGAGTGCTAGTGGGTCCCATAAAGTTTATTGGGATGAGGGACTCCTATATTCTGAGGGTAGAGATCCAGCCCCTGGAGCCACCAGGAGGTTGATAATACCTCAGAAGTTTAGGGTGTTCCTCTTGACCCTAGCACATGATATCCCTTTAGCAGGTCACTTGGGCCAAAACAAGACCTGGGACAGGCTTGTTCCACATTTTCATTGGCCACATATGTCAGAGGACACAAAGGAGTTTTGTCGCTCCTATGTCACATGCCAAGCCAGTGGCAAGGCAGGTGGCACCACAAAGGCCCCCTGATACCACTACCTGTGGTGGGGGTACCCTTTGAAAGGGTAGGGATTGACATTGTTGGTCCCCTTGACCCTCAAACTGCATCTGGGCACAGATTTATCCTGGTGGTAGTGGATCATGCCACCAGGTACCCAGAGGCAATTCCTCTGAGGACCACCACAGCCCCTGTGGTGGCAAGAGCCCTCATTGGAGTTTTCTCCAGAGTGGGTTTCCCAAAGGAGGTCATCTCTGACAGAGGTACAAACTTCATGTCAGGATATTTGAAAGCAATGTGGAAGGAGTGTGGTGTAACTTATAAGTTCACCACCCCCTATCACCCACAATGCAATGGGTTGGTTGAACGTTTCAACAAAACCCTGAAGGGAATGATTAAAGGACTCCCAGAGAAGCTTAGGCGGAAATGGGACCTTCTTCTTCCCTGCCTGTTGTTTGCATACAGATAGGTTCCACAGAAGGGGGTTGGTTACAGCCCATTTGAGCTTCTGTTTGGGCATCCTGTAAGAGGTCCATTATGTTTGGTAAAAGAGGGCTGGGAGTTACCTCTCAAACCTCCCAAACAAGATGTGATGGACTATGTACTTGGTCTCCGCTCCAGGATGGCCGAATACATGAAAAAGGCAACCAAAAACCTGGAGGCCAGCCAAGAATTACAAAAAGCTTGGCATGACCAAAAGGCTGTGCTGACTGTGTACCAGCCAGGACAGAAAGTGTGGGTGTTGGAGCCTGTGGCCCCAGCAGCCCTCCAAGACAAATGGAGTGGCCCCCATACAATAGTTGAGCAAAGGGAGAAGTCACCTATCTGGTGAATCTAGGAACTCCCAGGAGCCCCCTGAGGGTGCTCCATGTCAACAGATTAAAGCCATATGTTGACAGGGCTGACATGGGCTTGCTCATGGCAACTGATGAGGAACAGGAGGAGGAGAGTGACCCTCTCCCTGACCTGCTCTCACAGAACCCTGATGATGGGTCAGTAGATGGTGTTGCTTTGGCAAGCAGCCTCACTGACCATCAGCAAACTGAGTGCAGACAAGTTCTGCAACAGTACAGACATATGTTTAGCCTGACCCCTAGTCAAACTACCTGGTGCACCCATGAGGTGGACACTGGGGACAGTCTGCCTGTCAAGAGTAAAATCTACAGGCAACCTGACCATGTCAGGGACTGTATCAGGACTGAAGTCCAGAAAATGTTGGAGTTAGGTGTGATTGAGCCTTCAGATAGCCCTTGGGCTAGCCCAGTAGTCCTAGTACCCAAGCCTCATACCCAGGGTGGTAAGAAAGAAATGAGGTTTTGTGTAGACTACAGAGGCCTCAATGCAGTTACAAGGACTTATGCCTATCCCATACCCAGGGCAGATGAGCTGATTGATACTTTGGCCTCAGCCAAGTATCTGAGTACATTTGACCTAACAGCTGGCTACTGGCAGATCCGGTTAGCTGATGATGCAAAAGCCAAAACAACATTTTCGACCCCTGGTGGGCACTACCACTTTGTGGTGATGCCCTTTGGATTGAAAAATGCACCTGCCACTTTTCAGAGGTTGGTGAACAAAGTTCTGGCAGGGATGGAAACTTATTGCTCAGCTTATCTAGATGATATTGCTGTCTTTAGTTCCTCCTGGCAGGATCACCTGGTCCACCTCAGAAATGTTTTGGAGGCTCTGCAGAAAGCAGGCCTCACTATCAAGGCCACTAAGTGCCAGATAGGGCCGAGTCAGGTTGTATACCTGGTCCACCTTGTGGGTGGAGGCCAGGTTCAGCCTTTACAGAGTAAAATCCAAACCATAATGGAATGGGTTGCTCCAACCACCCAGACACAGGTGAGAGCCTTCTTAGGCCTGACTGGGTACTATAGGAGGTTTGTGAAGGGATATGGATCTATAGTGACCCCCTTGAATGATCTGACCTCAAAGAAAATGCCAAAAAGGTTCAGTGGACAGCTAGCTGTCAGAAGGCATTTGAAGACCTAAAGCAGGCCATGTGCACTGCCCCCATCTTACAGAGTCCAGACTACACCAAAAAGTTCATTGTCCAAACAGATGCTTCTGAGCTGGGTGTGGGAGCTGTACTGTCTCAACTGAATGATGAAGGTCAAGACCAGCCAGTAGCTTTTATTAGCAGGAGGCTGACCTCTAGAGAGAAACGTTGGTCAGCTATAGAGAGGGAGGCCTTTGCTGTGGTGTGGGCCCTGAAGAAGCTGAGGCCATACTTGTTTGGCACTCACTTCATAGTTCAGACTGACCACAAGCCCCTCCTATGGCTTAAACAGATGAAAGGTGAAAACCCAAAACTTTTGAGGTGGTCCATTTCCCTACAGGGGATGGACTATACAGTGGAACATAGGCCTGGGACCCAACATGCCAATGCAGATGGACTCTCAAGGTATTTCCACTTAGAGCACGAAGACTCAACTGGTCAAGGTTAGTTTAGTGTCTCTGCATTTGGGGGGGGGGGTTGTGTAGGAGAGTAGGATCTGCCTCTTATGTTGCCCCCACTTTTTTTCTGATGTTTACACTGGTTTCTGGCTATAGTCTGGCTGGGACCCTGCCAATCAGGGCCCCAGCCTCTCTGTTCTCTCTAAACGACTTGGAGTGCACTCTAGGTGCACTAGTGATTGGATACTGTGGTACCTTATGAGTCCCTAGTATATGGTACCTTAGGTACCAAGGGCATAGGTACTTCACAGGCCCACCAGGGGCTGAAGCATGTATTATGCCACCCCTGGGAAGCAGACTAAATCTGACACCACAGGGCTGCTACTGCAGCCTGGGTAAGGTGGTGCATGCACCCCTTACTGTGATATAGGCTACCTATATCACTACATAGATACACACATATAAACCTATAAGTCACTCCTATGGCAGGCCTTACCAGTCCTGAAGGCAGAGTGCTTGGTTCCTATGTGAGAGGGTGCCCCTGCATGAGCAGAGCCCCTCTGCAGCATTCGGAGACCCTTCTCTGATGCTGTTTGTAGTGCAGCCTGACCATATACTCTTAAGCGCATTATAACCTCGCATTAAATGCTAACTTTGGGATGGCTGCACGGAAACATGTCGTGTTTGGTGTCAAACATCTTGGAATACTACCCCCCGCCAGTTCTGGTGGCGGGGGTAGTATTCCACCCTTCTAGAGGGATAGACATGTACTTACTGTGGAAACGCGGTAGAATCCTGAAGAGCCCTGGCATCACAAAATGGATGCCACCAGTCACAGACACTGGGCTGCCCTCCTGCTGATGACCGAAACTCGCAGTGGAGGAAACCGAACAATAGGTATCCTGTCCCAGGGAGGTGTGACCACCTCCCAGACAGGGTTTAGTGTATTGGGGCTGGGTGGGTGCACTCCTAGAGTGCTTTGAAGTCCTGCACTGGGGGAGCAGAAGGCTCCTCTGTGCATACACCAGTTAAAACCGGCTCAGGGGCTACCTGCCCCTGCTCTGGCGCGAAACTGGACAAAGGGAAGTGGGTGTAGCCACCCACTCCCCTGACCCTCCCATAGGTGGGGTCTTAGAGCTAGTCCCTCCCTTCCTTTTTAGTATAAGGTAGGGAACCCTTGCCATTGCAAACTAGATATCCCTGGACGACGCTCTGAAGAAGAATCCTGGACCTTCACCATTCCACTACCTCTGGAAGACTGAAGAATCTCCCTTGGAGTCAAGGAGTGACTCTCCTGCTTGGCAGGCACCAAAAACTGAAACAACGGTCGCAAACTACACTACTCCCGCCGGAGCCCGAGGTCCCTGCAGCCCAAGACGAGAATTTCCTGACTTCTCCAAGGCCATCGTGAGTCCCCAGCGAAGCTGAGGCAAGTGGACCCCACGAGTGATGAGGAACCGTATCCCTGGGTACCGTGCACTATTGTCAAGTGCAACCCCTTCACAACATTCTACGAATCTGTGCTTTGGACCACGTGTGGTCCCAGCCTCTAGCAGGAATCACTCCAAAGATCAGAGGCCTACCCTGTCCCGAGTGACCGTGGGCCCCTGTTGAAGGAATCCTCCTGAGGCATCTTTGCGATCCCTTGCCAGCCAGCTTGTGGGTCCCCTGAAGACTTTACTACTGAACCAAAGGGTTCACCTGGTTGCTCCAGGCCTGCCCTGACTTACCCTTGCTGGGTGAGTCCCCCAGACCTTGCTGGTCTGCACCATTGACTTTTTGCTCTTTCCATGAGACTTGCTGCTACCAAGGCTTGTTGACTCCAATCAGGTCTCCGACACAGAAGTCAGCTGCAGACTTTGTGGGACACGCTGAATACAGCTCCTGGTTGTCCTCAACGCCTCCTGGACCTCGTGGCTGAAGAGTCAAGACACCCATGAACAACCTGAATCTGTCGACGACGGTGGGCATTCATCTTCCTTGCCCCGGGTCACTGCCCAGTGACTTTGAACACTGTCCCCTCTGCTTTCAGGTCTACCTTCTTCCGAATCCAGGCTTGGATTCCACCGGACACTTCTTCTGTCTTCACAAGCAGCAAGTCTTCATTGGCTCCCATTGAAAACGACGCCGCGACCCGACACCAAAGGACACCTATGCACCCGGCTTCCCTGGGTGAGATAACTCCAGCACTATGGTGCTCCTGTGGGTGTTGGCCCTAGAACTACTTACCCTGTAAGTGACTTGCTTGTAGCTACTCCCGAAGTGCCCTTAAACTCTTAATTTCCAACCGCGACTTGCCCCATTGAAGTCTACGGCGATCCGCGCCTGTGTTAACTCACTGCACGTGTCCCCCGTGGGTCCTTTACTTACCTGCCTTGGGTGGTTTCGTGTGGCCCCAGCACTTCTGAAGGCCCTGGGCCTTGTCTCTTTGCAAGTCGTTGTGCTTAAGTCTCTTTTTTAGTATATGGTCTGGTACACCCCTAGGGCCCCAGCCATATTTGTGCTTAATTTATTGTGAAACGTTGATTTGTGCATATGTTCCTGACTTCTATTCTCACAAGAGATTAGTAGAGAGTTGTTTAGTAATAAATACATATATATTTGATATATATACCTGTGTGGTGTCTTTTCATTTGGTGATTCAAGAGATTGTGTGGTAAAACAAGCTGCTTTACATTCCTCCAAGACTTAGCCTGAACGCTGCTCTCCACAGCTACCACTAGGATAGCTTTCTATAAAGGTTGTCTTAAACCTACCTACCATAAGAGTCGAATTGTACTGGTGCAAGGTGTCCACTTTAACTAGTGAACAGCATATACCAGGCCAACTTCTCACATCTAGTTTTCAAAAATGTGCCGGATTGCTAGTTTTCCCTAGCTGCTGCCAGAGCTAGGGCCCAAAATCCACATCTAGTCCCTGTGCAAAATTAGGGTCAGTTTTCAGTGGAAAAACATTGCTGTCTCCATGTTGCATTTTTTTGCCTTTCTTGTCACAGCCACTAGCCCTACCCACACAATTGAGGTAACATTTTTATTGGTGTACTGGAGGGAATGCTAGGTGGTAGGAACTTTGTTGCTCCCTATTTATTCTAGAACTTTGCATCACGTAAATATGTGAAGGTTTGACGTCTGCAAGAGCTTCTGGGCAAGAATACCTGGTGAGAGTCACGCAGGTCACCCCACACTGGATTTATCCAGGTGTCTAGGTTTCAATAATGTGTAGGTTTGCTAGGTTTCCCTAGGTTCTGGCTGAGCGAGGGCCCAAAATCCACAGCCAGGCACATTGCAAAAATAGGGTCAGTATTCAGTCGAAAAATATGATGTGTCCATGTTGTGTTTTGTGGCCTTTCCCGTCTCGACCAGTAGCCCTACCCACGCAAGTGAGGCACCATTTTTATCACAGACTTGGGAGAATGGTATCTGGTAGTAAATTAGTTGCTCCCTGCAAAATCCAGAACTTTCCTTCACAGAAATGAGAGGAAAATGTGTTTTTTAGTGAAAGTGAGAGTTTTTCAAGGGCTTCTGGGGTAGAAAACCTGTTGAGAGCCATACAAGTTGCCACACCCTGGATTCCCAAGGTGACTAATTTTCAACAATATGCAGGTTTGATAGGTTTCCCTAAGTGCCAGCTGAACTAAGGCCCGAATTCCACAGCTAGGCACAGTGCAAAATAGGGTCAGTTTTCAGTGAAAAAATGTGGTGTGTCCTTTTTGTATTTTGGCGCTTTCCCTGTCGCAGCCACTAGCCCTACCCAAACATCTGAGGTACCATTTTTATCCAGCGACTTGGGGAAATGGTGTGTGGTAGGAAAGTAGTTGCTCCCTACAGATTCCAGAACATTTCTTCACACAAATGTGAGGAAAATGTGTTTTAGTGAAGGTTTATGATTTGCAAGGTCTCTGGGTACGAATACCTGACGAGAGACATGCAAGTCACCCCATCCTGGATTCCCACAGGTGTCTAATTTTCAAGACTGTGCAGGTTTGATATCTTTGTCTAGGTGCCGGATGAGCTAGGACACAAAATACACAAATAGGAACATTCCAAAACTAAGTTCAGTATTTAGTGGAAAAATGTGAAGTGTCCATGTTGCGCTTTGCAACATTTCCTGTCACGGGCAGTAGCCCTACCCACACAAATGAGGTACCATTTTTATCTGGAGATGTAGGGGAATGGTTGTTTGTAAGAAATTAGTTGCTCCCTACAGACTCCAGAACTTTCCATCACAGAAATGTGAGGAAAATTTGTTTTTTTAGTCAAAGTTTGAGGTTTGCAAGGACTTCTGGGTAAGAAACCCTAGTGAGAGCCATGCAACTCACCCCACCCTGGATTCCCCCACGTGTCCAGTTTTCAAAACTGTGCAGGTTTTCTTTGTTTCTCAGGGTGCCGGCTGAGCTAAGGTCCAAAATCCACAGCTAGGCACATTTAAAAAAAGGGTCCATTTTCAGTCAAAAAATGCGTGTGTCCATGTTGTAATTTGGCGCCTTTCCTTTTGCGGCCAATGGCCCTATCTACACAAGTAAGGTAACATTTTTATTGGGAGACTTGTGGGAAAGGTAGGTAGTAGAAAATTAGCCGCTCCCATCAGATTCCAGAACTTTCCACAACAGAAATTTGTTTTTTCATTGAAAGTGTGAATATTGCAAGGGCTTCTGAGTGAGAAAACCTGGTGAGCGCCAAGCGAGTCACCCCGCCCTGGATTTTGCGCAGGTGTCTAGTTTTCAAAAATGTGCAGGATTACTAGTTTTCCCTAGCTGCTGGCAGAGCTAGGGCCCAAAATCCACAGCTAGTCCCTGTGCAAAATTAGGGTCAGTTTCAGTGGAAAAACATTGCTGTCTCCGTGTTGCATTTTTTTGCCTTTCTTGTCACAGCCACTAGCCCTACCCACACAATTGAGGTAACATTTTTATTGGGGTACTGGAGGGAATGCTAGGTGGTAGGAACTTTGTTGCTCCTGCAGATTCTAGAACTTTGCTTCAAAGAAATGTGAGAAAAATGTTTTTTTAGTGAAGGTTTGAGGTCTGCAAGAGCTTCTGGATAAGAAAACCTGGTGAGCGTCACGCAGGTCACTCCACCCTGGATATGCCCAGGTGTCTAGGTTTCAACAATGTGCATGTTTGCTAGGTTTCCCTAGATGATGGATGAGCCGGGTCCAAAATTCACAGCTAGGCGCATTGCAAAAATAGTGTCAGTATTCAGTTAAAAAATGTGATGTGTCCATGTTGTGTTTTGTGCCCTTTCCTGTCTCGACCAGTAGCCCTACCCACACAAGTGAAGTACCATTTTTATCAGAGCCTTGGGAGAGTTATAGCTGATAGTAAATTAGTTGCTCCCTGCAGAATCCAGAACTTTCCATCACAGAAATGAGAGAAAAATTTGTTTTTCTATTGAAAGTGTGAGATTTGCAATTGCTTCTGGGTTAGAAAACCTGGTTAAAGCCATGCAAGTTGACCCACCCTGGATTTTCCCAGGTGACTAATTTGAAAAAATCTGCAGGTTGGATGGATTTCCCTAAGTGCCGGCTGAACTAAGACCTGAATTCCACAGCTGAGCACATCACAAAAAGAGTCAGTATAGGTCCATGTTATATTTTGGGGCCTTTCCTGTCACAGCCACTACCCCTACCCACACAAGTGAGTTATAATTTTTATCGGGAGACTTGAGGAATGGTAGCTGGTAGGAAATTATTTGCTGCCTGCAGATTCCAGAACTTTCCATCGCAGAAATGTGAGGAAAATGTGTTTTCTTGGTCAAAATTTGCAAGGGCTTCAGGGTAAGAAAACCTGGTGAGATCCATTCATGTCACCCGACCCTGGTGTCTAGTTTTAAAAAATGTGAAGGCTTGCTAGGTTTCCCTAAGTGCAAGCTGAGCCAGGGTCGAAAATCCTTTTTAGGCACATTGCAAAAAGAAGGTACGTTTTCAGTGAAAACATTTGGTGTGTCCGTGTTGACTTTTGGTGCCTTTCCTGTCGCAGCCACCAACCCTACCCACACAAGTGAGGTACCATTTTTATTAGGTGACTTGGGGAAAGCGTAGGTGGTAGGAAATTAGTTGCTCCCTGCAGTTTTAAGAATGTTCCATCACAGAAATATGAGGAAAAAGTGTTTTGATAGTCAAAGTTTGAGGTACATAAGGGTTTCTGTGTAAGAAAACCTGGTGAGAGTCACGCAAGCCACCCACTCTGAATTCCCCCAGGTGCCTAATTTTCAAAAATGTGCATGTTTGCTAGTTTTCTCTATGTGCTGGCTGAGCTAAGGCCCAAAATCCATAGCTAGGCACATTGCAAAAAAAGGGTCAGTTTTCAGTGGAAAAATGTGCTGTGCCCATGTTGCGTTGTGGTGCCTTTCTTGTAACAGTCACTATCTCTACCCACACAAGTGAGGCATCATTTTATCGGAAGGCTTGGGTGAATGATAGGTGGTAGGAAATTAATTACTCCCTGCAGATTCCAGAACTTTCCATCACATAAATGTGAAGAAACTGTGTTTTATTAGTCAAAGTTTGAGGTTTGCAAGGTCTTCTGGGTAAGAAAAGCTGGTGAAAGCGACACAAGTCATCCCACCCTGAATTCCCTAGGTGTCTAGTTTAAAAAATGTTCAGGTTTGCTAGATTTCCCTAAGTGTCAGCTAAGCTAGGGCCCAAAATCTGCCGTAAGTCATATTGCAAAAAATATGTCCACTTTCAGTGGAAAAATATGCATGCCCGTGTTGAGTTTTGGTGCCTTTCCTACCACGGCAACTAGCCCTACCCACACAAGTGAGGTACCATTTTTATCAGTAAACTTGGGGAAATGGTTGGTTAAAGGCAATTAGTTTCTCCCTGCATAATTTCAGAACTTTCCATCACAGAAATGTGAGGAAAATGTGTTTTTTAGTCAAAGTTTGAGGTTTGCAAGGGCTTCTGGGTAAGAAAACCTGGCGAGATCTATGCAGCTCACCCCACCCTAGGTGTTTATTTGTCAGAAATGTGAAGGTTTACTAAGTTTCCCTAGGTGCCGGCTGAGCTAGGGCCCAAAATCCACATCTAGGCACATTGCAAAAAATTGGTCAATTGTCAGTGGAAAAATGATTGTCCATATTGGGTTTTGGCACTTCCATCTCCATTTTTATTGGGGAACATGGGGGAATAGTAGGTGGTAGGAAATGTGTTGCCCCCTGCAGATCTTTCCATCACAGAAATGTGAGGAAAATGTGTTTTTTAGTCAAATTTTGAAGTTTGCATGGGCTTCTTATAAGAAAACATTTTTTTTAATTTTTTTATAGAGCTCAAACTAGACCCTGGAAGGGTATCAGAGCGCTTTACAAATGTTACATCAAATAGAACTAGGAACATCAATATGAGTAGATAACAGGAAAGCATAAATGTTGTCAGTACTTGTTGTAGATGGCATCAAAAAGATAGAGTGAAAAACTAGGAACATATATATGAGTGGATCACAGGAAAACATAAATGTTGTTAGTACACGTTGTAGATCCAGAAGGCATTCAAGAGTGCGTTAGCCACTTGCACTTAGAGTCAAGCGCAGATCCTGGTAGGTGAGCTGCATCTGATTAGTACCCAACTAGCTCAAGAATTGGAATCAGGGTAGAATTTTTTTATTAAAAGTAGTTTGACTTCTTTTTTGAAGGAAGTGATGGAAGGGTTAATTCTGATTTCCGGGGGCAGGGCGTTCCAGATACTAGGTGCTAGTCCAGAGAAGGTATGGTTGTATGTTTTCTTTTTCTGGAATTTTTGAGGTTTTAACAGCAAGGTGCTGGTGCTTCTAGAGGATCTGCCACCACCTGATAAATCCAGTTTATTGGCTAGATACTTTGGTGTGTTGAAATGCAGGGCTTTGTGTGTCGTGCAACAATTTTTAGCTGTGTTTTTGCTCTTTAAATCAGGGGTGATGTGGTTGTTCTTTATGGAGCCGGTGACGAGTCTTGTAACCGAGTTGAGGGAGCCTCTTAGTGGCGCCAGTCTGGATCTTGGCAAACCACATAAGGTTGTATTCCCATAGTCTATTCTGGGTATCATTAGAGCTTGCACGGCTGATTTGAGGTCATCAGCGATGAGCAAGGGATAGGTTTTCTAAGAATGTTCATATGAAGTTTGCTCCTCTGGTGGCTATGCTGATGTGTTCCTGCATGGTTAGATTCTTGTCTAGTGTTATTCCCAGTGATCTTGTGGAATCTATGATGTGTGGTGCACAGTTGAAGGCTGTTAGGTGTTTCATCCAATTGTCAATGTTGCTGTGTCCTTGTGGTGGGGAAATTAGGAGAAAATCAGTTTTGAGCAAGTTAAGTTTGAGGTGGTTTTTTGTCAGACAGTTGTGGATTTTTGCAGAGTTGTGTTGAATAAACGGATATCATTCGGAGATTATATTTTTAGGTATAGTTGGGTATCATCTGCATACATGTGGTAATGAACATTGGAGCATTTCAGAATTTTGGTAAGGGTTCCATGAATAGATTGAAGAGGGAAGGTGATAAGGAGGAACCTTGAGGGACTCCCAGGGTGACCGGTGTGGTCGTGGACAGCTATTGGTTAATCTTGATTCTTTGAGTTTGGTTGTCTAAGAAGGATGCAAACCACTTTAGGATAGCCCTTGATAGTCCCATTCTGTGTTCAAGTAAGCCCAGGCGACTGCAATGTTTGACAGTATCCAAGGCTGAGGATAGGTCTAGGAGGATTAGGAGGCAAGATTCATTTTGATCTAGTATTCTGAGCGTGTCATCGACAATGTGTGTCAAGGCTGTTTCCGTGCTATGGTTCTGCCGGAAGCCTGATTGGTACTGGTCAATAAGGTGGACTTGGGCTATGTGGCTGCATAGTTGGGAATGGACGCATTTCTCCAGTAGTTTTGCTAGGTTGGGAATATTAGTTATTGGACAGTAGTTATCTGGGATTGTGTGGACCACTGTAGCTTTTTTTAGAATGGGGGTTACCTGTCCTGCCTTTAGGCAGTTCGGAAGGATTCCTTGCAGTAGTGAGGCATTCCCTATCTTTGTCCAGAGGGTTATTAGAGAAGTTTTGATATCGCTGAAGATGTTGGCTGGAAAAGGGACGTAGAAGTGATTTGATGGTTTAAGTGTTGTTAAGATCTTGAGAATGGCATTTTCGTCAAAGGTTTTGAAAGTGTTCCAAGACGCTTTGTTTTTGAGGGTAAGTCCGTGTTGGTTGGGGGTTTGTATAGCCAACGCCATGTGGGGGATGAGTGGAGGTAGCAATGTGAGTTGTTCCATTGCTGTTTGGAGTTCATTTTCTATCTTTTTAGATTTTTCCAGGAAGTAGGAGACAAATGTGTTGCAGTTTGGTTGCGACTTGGACATAATGAGGAGGCATTGGATTGTGGAGAGGATTGATGTTTGATAATTTCAAACAGCTTTCTAGGGCAATTTCTAGCATTGTTTAGTTGATCTTTAAAGAAATTCGCTATTGAGATTCTGAGTTTGTTGTAGATGCTCCTCCTTGATCTTAGTTGCTTAAGGTGGTCTAGGGACGGTGAGGATCTCCATGCCCGTTCCGCTAGTCTCAGGTTGCGTCTTTGATCATTTAGGCTCTCATTGTACCATGGTTTGGAGTCTTTAGAGGACAGTCTTTGCAGCTGAATGGGCGCAACTGCGTCAAGAATACTAGTCATCGAGTTGTTATAGTGGGCTGTGAGGTCATGGACATCTGTCATGTACATTGGCGGTGGTAGTACGTTGTTACTGAGGGATGCCAAGTCATTGAGGTTAATGTTCCTTTTCCATTGTTTGAGTTTATTAAGTTGGAGTTTATATGTCTTCATTGGTTCGTTGATAAGGAAGGTGATGCAATGGTGGTCCATCTAGTGACATGGGATGATCGATTCAAGTTTGATGGAGTTTGTCCTGGCAATGACAAGATCCAGTGTTGCACCCAGGTTATGCGCTGGGCTGTCGCAGATTTGGACAAGGTTGAGGTCAGTAGGAAAGTTTTTAGGCTATTAACTGTGGGGTCGTTGTAGTCGTTTCAATGAAGGTTGAAGTCTCCGAGGAAGATTTGGAAGCAGTGTAGCCCCACGTTGGAAGAGATGATTTCCATGATTTGTTCAATGAATGCGTGGTTGTTGCCTGGAGGATGGGAGATAAAATGTAATTTACATAGGGGACTGTTGTTGATCACAATGTTTATTCACAGGTATTTGCACATGACAGGGTCGATGGTTTGTGACTGATTCACCGTAAGGTTAATGCGGTGTATGCAGGCTATGCTACCCCCAGATTATTTTTGTTTGTCTGCTCTTATACTGTCATAGCCTGGAGGGATTAAGATTTCAAGGATTGGTGCAGAGTCATTCTTTATCCATGTTTCAGTTAGAAGGACTATGTCAAGCTCATGCATGAGGATAAGGTCTGCTATGTCTGCTGCATGTTTCATTGCCGATCTGTAGTTTAACATGGTGAAAGTCATGCAGGTCACCCCACCCTTGATTCCCCTGCGTGTCTAGTTTTAAAAAAATGTACAGGTTTGCTAGGTTTTCCTAGGTGCTTGCTGAGCAAAGCCCCAAAATCCACCGCTAGCCATATTGCAAAAATAAGATTAAGTTTTCAGTGGAAAAACGTGCTGTGTTCGTGTTGCGTTTTGGGCCCTTTCTTACTGCAGGCACTAGGCCTACCCAGACAAGTGTTTTCTATATGAATTGTTTTTAATATTTGAAATATATAACAATATGTTTTTTTAACAATTGTACATAAAAGTCTTTTTTTTGCATAATTTTAAAAGGATTTGATCAAATAAAAACATATTATATGGTAATCTCTTGGTTTCTATTCAACCTTTGGTGATTTGGCTGAACAGATATGAAAGGAGTGTGGATGTGTATGCTTTAAAGAATCCCAAAGGGAGTTTGTCCTTCCAAATGTAAGCCAGAGTGTAAGAAAGATGACATTTTGAGAAATGTTGCCATCATCATGATACCCCCAGCTTTCACTCTCTGGGGACAGGTCCAGGAGAGGACCGCAACATCCAGCAGCCCCCACAGA
Source organism: Calotriton arnoldi (assembly GCA_963921515.1). NCBI lineage: Eukaryota > Metazoa > Chordata > Amphibia > Caudata > Salamandridae > Calotriton > Calotriton arnoldi. Next base: position 70,397 of record CAWUFW010017252.1, read on the forward strand.
AGGACACGCCCCTTTTGCGCTCTTAAACGTGGCATGGTTCCGCGGATGCTGTAGCCGCCATCACCAGGATTCCCTCAGCCTTCACTCTGTGGGGACAGGACCAGGAGAGGACCTCAACATCCAGCAGTCCCACAGAAGGACACGCCTCTTGCACGCTCTTAAGCACAGCATGGTCTCACGGCTGTTGTAGCTGCCATCACCAGGATTCCCTCAGCCTTCACTCTGTGAGGACAGGTCTAGGAGAGGACTACAACATCTAGCAGCCCCCACAGAAGGAGACACCCCTCGCGCAGTGTTAAGCATGGCGTGGTCCCGCAGCACGAGATGCGCGTGGGCCAGGGGCAGGTCCATCCATGCCCGGAAGAACCCAGGAGAGGCTGGACTGAGCCACCCCTCTAAAACCGACATTCAGGAACTAACAACCATACTGCCGTAGGGAAAAGAAAGACCAAGCAACTGGGAGCAGGAGGGGAAACTATCCCAACAATTAATTCCTTCTTGGTAGGGGCTGCAAATGTAATGTCCAAAGAGATTGAATTGACAGAATGCAGACTGTCCCTCAGAGAACTCAATGGCAGTGTCACTATTAGAGACTGTCCCCGAAGTAACCTAATTACTGACTACCTGGTTCATAGATCACCATACCCTTTGCAAGGTATTCAGGGGGCTTTAAATAAAAGTGACACCTCACCAAAGGAACCACCAGTTAAACAGAAGAGGGGAGGGACTAGACAACAGCATCCACCTAAATCTAGAAAAGTGGCATCTAATGTAACTGACCCTGATAACATTCTGGGTTCCCCAAATGGAAAATCGCATGAAACACATATAAAGTTAGAAAAGGTTATATTAAATGCAATTCAGCCTTTGATAGCAGGCCTAGAAGGGTTAGAACAGTGATTAGCCTTATTAATCAAGAAGGGAGAATTACCTTGGAAATCTGGGCTCGTCACTGAATGAATGTATGAGGATTTTCTAGAGCGCACAGCTACCTCAGCGGAGGTATCCCGGCGCTAGCAGAGAGCTCGTGTGTGGGTCGTGTGGGCCAACTCCAGCACTGCACCGCCTGCACCGAGGCAGCAGGGGCTGCAACTCCTACCCTAAATCCACTGGGTCCAGTCCTGGAGGAAAGGTTCAAAAGGCACATGCAGGGGGACATACACAACTCACAGAACCACCCACTACATGCTACCACACAACAAAAGACCCATGATACAGATTTGTCATCAGCAGGAGAAAGTCATACAGTGGGAGAAGGATACAATTACCCGAATAATCTGTCTACATTTATTCCCTCTAACACCCAGAGTATCCAGATTCTCAGTGTAACCCAAGGAGCTAAGGCACCATATGGCCATATGGGGGCAGACAAACAAGGGCTTATGAAAGGGATTGGATGAGGAGGAGCAATAAGCAAAGAGTGGAAGGGGAGACAACTAGTTTGCCGACCCTTGCTCTTCCACCAGAAACTAGCCCATTGGTGCTTATCTTGGTAAATGTGCTGGAATTAAGAAAGACCCAATACGAAACCACAGAGCAACTTATGGGTAAAGCTTTACATTGGTTAACAAAAATTGGCACAATGGGCACATTCATACAGGCATATGATCATGACCAGGAGAATCCCTTGAGTGAGTCCTTCGCTGAAGTCCTGAAGTCTATTCCAGGGGATTGTATTGTGATAAATTTTAATGCACAAGAACTGGTGAGGGACTTGTTAGGAAGTTTACCTATGGCACCCTCAATGAGTACACAGATATATGTCTTACTGTTAGGTTTCTTCTACAAACCACCTGAGGTCGGCAAGACTGGGGATGGCGTAGGAGACAACTTAATATTTGCCCAGAGAGGGACATTACCACAGAGAAACCCCAATGGGATAAGCACCAGCAATAGATTTGCCCCATTCGAAAACCTAGAAGAATGTGATTGACTCCAGGAGTCGATCAATGTTAGAGGCAATGGGAGTAAATGTAGTGAGCATGAGAATAGGAATGAAGGCCCGAAGGAAATTAAGATAATCTCTTGGAATATAGCAGGCTTCAGCCGAAAGAGGCCTGTAAGAGACTGGCAAAATGAAATAAATAGATATGACATAGTTTTCCTGCAAGAAACTTAGGAGGCAGGAGTAATATCGAAGGATGGCTTCAGAATCTATCAGACCCCGGCGGTTACAGCAGGAGCAGGCAGGGCAAACTGCGGGTTAGTATCTTTTGTGGCAAATACCTTCAGTGTTAGAATACTAAAATTCTTCCATGAGTAAATGTATTTCCATTATCTAATAATCGAAGGACAGGAAGATTGGGATTTGTTGTTAATTAACTTCTATAACAGCAAATGTGAGGGGATGATTGGTACTGTGGTAGGAGAATTGGAAAAAGTAATTGAGGAACTTTCTGCAGATCATCCCAAAACATTAATAATCCTCTGGTTGGGTGTTTCTAATAGCAGAGCTTGTAACTTAATGGATAGTACAGCCTGTGGGATCACAGACTGTTGTGGAGATCCAATTATACATTTTAACCATACCACTTATGGGGAGGCATTGAATAGGATTTTAATTATGTGGGATATGGGAGTGAAAATAGTGTCAATGCTACCCCAGGAGCTATGGATAAGACTTATGGTTGTCTCAAATCAGGCTCATCAATTCATTTTATAAATGCCTCTGAACCCTTACTTAAGTTGTAGGCTTAGTAACAAAAGGGTGGTGTTTACAGTCTTTAGCGACCATGCTTTCCTGGCCTGTAATATGCCGTGGTAGTTAAAGCCCCATACTCAAGTAGACCTAGTACCAAAAGCGATCTTGGCAAGAAATAACGGGTACATTCTAAAATAGGACAAGGTGGAGGAGCAAGATTTCCTCCATACCCGGCTTGTTGCTAAGCACTCAGAGATTATGATCTGCCTTGATAGTGGAACCCACCAGAACAAGTTATATTAGCTTTCGAAGAACTTATGAGAGGGATTGAAAACCAATTAACACGCCACTTTAAGAACAAAGATATGACCCAAAATGTGTGGTTCGATCACAATGGCATGAAAGCTGCCTCCAAATTGCATATTGTTTTATGAGCAAATGCAAGGGATTAGGGCTGTATACGAGCTCTACGAGCAAGCTATAAAAAAGCAAGAGGGGCAAGATTAAGGGAGCTAAAGCTCAAAGAGTGAGAAGATTTGAGATTGGCACTCTAGAAAAAGGATTCCCGGGAATTTTGGAGGTGCTTAAGGTGCCACTCCTAAAGGACGGAAGAAAGATGGGTATCCTACTTTCAAAACATATTTAAAAGTCCCACTGCAAGTATAAATAACAATCCTGGCTTAGAGGATCATCAACCCCCCAACTAACATTGGAGGTAGAAGAAATTGATTGTGCACTGGCCCAGACCAACTTATTAAAGGCACCTGGTCCAGATGGGGTCCCAGCAGACATATTTCTGGAAACTAAAGCTTCATGGGAACCGGTGCTGACTAATGTCTTCAATTTTGCATCTAAGCGAGGTCCCCCGAGCTCCAGGAAGTAGTCAGTAATTGTCCCAATCTATAAAAAGGGAGATACGGCAGAACCAAAAAATTATAGACACATTTCGTTGATCGATAGTACAGTAAAATTAATGGGCAGAGTGCTTTTAAATAGGATAGATGATTGGGTTCAAGAGTAAAGCATTGTAGCAGAGGCCTAGTATGACTTTAGAAAAGGGAAGGGCACAATTGACCAGTGCCTAAACCTGGCCATAATTATCTCCAAATATATTCTAGCCAAGGAGGGCCATCTATATATGGCATTTATTGACTTAACAGTTGCCTTTGATTGCGTGGCTCATAGCAAGTTATGGGTAATAATGGAAGAAATAGGAATCCCCCTGTTATTGCTTTTATTAGGCAGCTGTATACAGGAGCAACAGCATGTGTCCGGTATGGGGGAACGGAGAACATACAAGGGCATTTAACATCGAGAGAGGGGTAAGACAGGGTTGTGTACTCATCCCCTTTTTTAGGAGGAGCCTAGCGGCAGCACGCCTGCACTGCTCGCTCTGCGAGACTGCTGTAGTAGAGTATGGGAGAGAAGCAGTGCCCACTCTCTTCCCGTATTTGTCATTGGCTTGTGTCATTGTCTTTCGTATATGCTGCCATCGGATTAGTTGATAGGCTTGTTAGTCTCTTCTTAGTACAGCCCTGTCTTCCTTTGTACTCTCCCATGGCGACTGGACCCTCTACTTCAGTTGTTACACGGGACCTGTTATTTAGTCTGTAAGACTATTTACTTTATTGAGTTTCTCTTACTGCAGGCCAGACATGAGCTGCTTCAACTGAAACCGCTTGTGTTTTATTAAGCAGCAGGGCCGCCCGGATTAAACGGGCGCCCGCTTTCAATCACTTTAACCTGGCATTATCTTGTGTTGGTTTCAACCCCCCCCAAGTAAAATGGATTTAGGAATGTTTAGCGAATTAAGTAATGTGAATTCCAGGTAGCACATAATCCTGTGCTAATGGGCTGAAGCTGACAACAGCAAATCTGTGTTACATGTCATCTGTACTAAAGCCACCTGACGGGTTGTTTTCAAAAGCCTATTTTATTAACAACAACACCACCACCAATACCACCACCAATACCACCACCACCAATACCAGCACCATCAATACCACCACCTCCACCAATACCACCACCAATATCACCACCACCACCAATACCGCCAATACCACCACCACCACCAATACCACCACCAGCACTAATACCACCACTACCAATACCACCACCAACACTACCAATACCACTACCACCACCACCAATACCACCACCACCAATACCACCATCACCACCTATACCACCACCAATACCACCACCACCAAAACTATCCTCAATACCACCACCACCACCATCAATACTACCACCTCTACCACAACAAATACCACCACCAATACCACCACCACCAACACCACCACCACCAATACCACCACCAAAACCAACACCACCAATACCACCACCAATACCAATACCACCAATACCACCACCAATATCACCACCACCATTAATACCACCACCACCCATTCCACCACCAATACTACCACCAATACTACCACCACCACCAATACCACCAATACCAATACCACCACCACCACCAATACCATCACCACCAATACCAATACCACCACCACCAACAATACCACCACCACCACCAATACCACCACCAATACCACCACTAATACCACCACCATCACCAATACCACCACTACCACCACCAATACTACCACCAATACTACCACCAATACCACCACCAATATCACAACCACCAATACCACCACCACCAATACCACCACCACCACTACTACCACCACCAATACAACCAACAATACCACCACCACCAATACCACCTCCACCACCACCATCAATACCACCACCACCATCAATACCACCACCACCAATACCACCACCACCAATACCACCACTACCACCAATACCACCACCACCTCTACCACCAATACCACCACCAATACCACCGCCACCAATACCACCACCAATACCACCACCACCAATACCACCACCACCAATACCACCACCACCAATACCAACACCACCAATACCACCACCACCATTACCAATACCACCCCAATACCAACAATACAATCACCACCACCAATACCACCACCAATACCACCACCACCACCAATACCACCACCAATACCACCACCACCACCAATACCACAACCAATACCACCACCACCAATACCAAAACCACCAATACTACCACCACCAGTACCACCATCACCAGCAATACCACCACCAATACACCACTAATACCACCACCACCACCAATATCACCACCACCACCAATATCACCACCACCAATACCACCACCACCACCAATACCACCAATACCACCACCACCAATACCACCACAACGAATACCACCACCACCAATACCACCACCACCAATACTACCACCACCAATACCACCACCAATACCACCACCACCAATACCAGCAGCACCACCAATACCACCACTACCACCACCGCCATCAATACCACCACCACCAATTCCACCACCACCATCACCAATACCAATACCACCACCAATCCAATACCACCACCACCAGTACCAATACCACCACCAATACCAATACCACCACCACCACCAATACCACCACCACCAATACCACCACCATGACCAATACCACCACCAATACCACCACCACCAATACCACCACCACCACCAATACAACCAATACCACCACCAATACCACCCCCATACCACCACCAATACCTCCACCACCAATACCACCACCACCAATACCAGTACCACCACCACCAATACCAATAACACCACCAATACCACAACCACCAATACCAATACCACCACCACCAATACCAATACCGCCACCACCAATACCACCACCACCAATACCAGTACCACTACCACCAATACCACCACCAACACCACCACCACCAATACCAATACCACCACCACCAATACCACCAATGCCACCACCACCAATACCAGCACCACCAATACCATGAATACCAATACCACCACCACCACCACTAATACCACCACCACCAATACCAATACCACCAATACCACCACCTCAGCGCCTCTTGCTCACTAGTAATAGCAGGGGCACTGTACGAGGCCGGAGCATCAGCCGAGACCATCCCTCCCTCCCTCCATGACTGCCATAAAGCACAGCCTGCCCTGCACCAGGAGGTGAAGCCGGGGCCCTACTACAGCTGGAGTGTTTTTTATTAGGCAAAGATAGCAATGCCACACTGCACACTGAAATCACGGAGAGGGCAGGAAATAGCCCCACCGATCTTCCTCCTGAGCCGCGACAGTATAATCACAGAGCGAAAGGTGCTGGAGCGCTTTGTTAGTGTTTATAGCTCTGATCATATGTAACTCTCACTTCACACTTTGTGTCTGTGTAATTTCCAATACTTACACATCTTCTTCACTGCACTATTTATCACTGCTTTGAAGACGTCGCAGGCCGGTCTCTTCCTCTGATATTTACACTCTAACAAGCGGTCGAGAAGGCCCTTTATTGCAATGCAATAGGTCTCGCATTTGCGAGAGTTTAAGCTATTAGTATTGTAACTAACAATGCCTTTCATTTATGTTTTGGGTTTTAAAACATAAATAGCTCAAACTTGCGTGAATGCGAGACCTATTGCATTGCAAATGCTTGTTTTCTCTCTGTACACCTAATGAGTTAGAGGCAATTTCTGGGGTGAAAGATGATAGATGTTCCCTATGTGGAGTCTTCACCTTTACCTATACTCCTCTATGTGGATGATGCGGTGCTCCTGTCAAGAACTCCTTGGCGCTGCAGAAGGTCATACAAGAGTATACGAGTTATATGGCTAGGTTAGACCTGTGTGTAAACGTTTCAATATCCTTTGTGTTAATTGCAGAAGTATGCTCTAAGAAATCTTTTAATTTCTATATAGAGGAGAGGAAATTAGAAGTGGCTGATACATTTTCCTATTTGGGTGTATTATTTGACAAAAGCTTTCTTGGAAAAAGATGGTGCTAAGTAGAAAGGCCCGTTTGCAAAATGGGATCAGGACACTTGCAAAGTTTTCCACAAAATTGGGTTTGAAACCTATACCTAAAATCTTAAATATATAACAACTAAAAACATTGACTAGTGCCACATATGGGGCAGCAATTTGGGGTATGGTAGATCCGGCTCCTCTGCAACGTGTGGAGGATGACTTTTGTAAGAAAATGGTCTCGCTCTCCCGCACATGTGCAAATTATCTACCATATTTTGAAATGGATTTATCAGACCTTGAGGACTTAACTAAAATGGCTCCTCTTTTATTATGGGTTTCCATATGGAAAAGACAATATGAACAACTAAACCAGGCGATCCTGAGGTGGCTGTTTAAAACTGGATTATGCCCATAGGATCCCCGGTTAAAATATGTAGAGAATACCTTGTCTGAGATAGGGCTGCCAGTCTTCTTTGAGCTGCCATTGTTGTGTGCCTCGTTCTCAAAGGCGAAATTAAAACAGATTTTCCTGGAAAAAGCTGATGATAGGCGGGAAAAGAATAAAGCACAAGTATTTGCAATGTAATCGGTCTCGCCTTTGGGACCTTATAAGTATTTAGCTATGCAGCACATTATTGTAGGTACAGCAACATTTACTGTTGTACTGTGCACGAAGCAGTGAAAGGGTGCAGTACCACAGGCTGTCACTCGGTGTCCCTTAAAACCTCTTTTTGGCCACATAAGGCACTGCACCATGTTACATGGTTAGAGACTGCCAGCCAGAGCGAAAATTGCTTGTGTTCAATTGAGTATGAAGAGTGAATTATCCTTGCATGTGAAGAAAGGGCACGCCTGTCAGGCTGTGATGTGCAAGAGCACCCCTTAAGCAAGGAAGTTTACATAACAGCTTCTACTATACAGGGCTGTCTAAAAAACTAGATGCCCTGTTTTCTTGCATGTCATTAACACACATCCATGCAATAAAGTGCAAAATGAACTGAATCTCTGTTCCTGAGAAAGAGGGAACTCTTTCTGTAGGTCCGATCACCAAATACCAGGGTAGCGGAGGTGATGTCATGCACTTATTATCATCCTTGTCCCTGCCTTGCAATTGTCTCCTGTTTACTGCTGAGGTACTGCAGGAAGTACCTAGAGTGGAATCAAGAGAGTAAGTAAACACGGCTCTTCGAGGTTTGTTTTCTTTCTGCTTTTTCCAGTCCCTTCAGGCCCCCACCCTCTGAGACCAGAAAGGGCATTGTTAAAGCACTACATGGCTAGCAGCTGCTACGCCTGATGACCCCCTAATTTCCCTCCATGACGATCATTCACATGTCAAAGTGGGCAGAGACATAAATGGTCCATTGATGCCACACCTCTTCTGCAAGGTACCACAATCCAGGAATAAACATGTGCCAATCAACTGAGCTAGCTGTGCACTGGAGGAAACTGCACCCCTATGGCAATTCAAAGAATGAGAAAAACTGCAAATGGCTCAACATAAATGAAAGCTAATAATTTAAAATAAGGATAAGAAATCAATGCAGTGATCTCGGAGGTGGGGGCAGGCAAGGAGTGTTGTGCAAGGATGGCAGCAGGGAGGAGATTAACTGAGGGCACTACACTGCAAATCATGCGAAAATTAATCAAACGGGTTGGAGGGAGGAGTTTAGCAAAACGAGCAGTGGCCTCGATGGGGTGGTGGGGGCCTGCGAGCAGTGTTGTGGGAGGGGTGAGGGGGGAGGCATGGGGAGAATAAGGGATGGCAAGCAAATGAAGTGGACTGAAGTTTCATTGCACCAGTAAACAGAGCACTTAACGAGCAAAGACGCTGGCCAACCAAAAAAAAAGAGTTCTCTTAAAGTATAAATACCCTGAACAGTAAGAACCCACGTAACAGGGGCAGTCCTCATGGGAGCATACAAAATTCCAAAAGGAGGGACTACTAAGTGTATTCACCAAAGAAAAGCCAACATTTCTAAAGGACAGCAAGAGGAACCAATGAAAAAGATGGGCGTTTTTTTTAAGCCCATATCCTAGATGCAGAATGTCTCTTTAAGACAGCACATGTGCTGCCTAGGCGAGATCTAAAAATAGCAAATATTAATGTCCAGTAGCTGTCCCTAGCCTTCTCAGCTCAAACTCATGCTGCTTTTATGACACAGCAGGGCGATTGCTGCAGCAAATCACACAAATGGAAGAATAGTGTCTTTTGGAAGCTGCACCAGCAAGCAGGGAGCCACACAAACTGTACATTTTTCTAAGCTCAGCATACATTTGTGTATATACAGTGGAGAGCAGGTGCAGGGTATACAGGAGCCAATTGAAACCCACAAACCCATACAACTGCATGATTCAAAACAAGCAGTTCACTTCCTATATCATGTGTTGAAAGTTCAGCTCGAGTGGTGCTTGGTCCTGGGGTGGGTGCCGCAAAATGCCCTTTTCCAGCATTACCACCACCATCCAGCACGCATGAGCTCACAGTTCTTTGGAGACTGGTGATGTGTGTGTTTGTGTAGTCGTAAGGATGGTAGAAGACATTCATTTACCTCATCCCTTGTCAATGAGGAGGCAGACAAATGCTGGCATGAACTGTCACTAAACAAAGGGCTGAAGAAAGCCTACCCATTCCACCTCTATTTCTATGCTGTCTAGTGGGGTTACCAAAAAAAGGCAATGGCTGACTGAGTAACGGCTGAAGGAGGCCGACACAGAGTCCATGTGTGCACAATTATTTTGTTTTATTATAAGAATCTGTTAGGCAACTAAATCCGTCTTTGGCCAGACCTAAAAAAAAAAAAAAAGCATTGGCATATGCAAGAGCTATTGGTTTTGCCAATGTGTTTTAGCCATGTTGTACATCAGCAAGGCTGCTGTTCAGCATGGCTAAAAGTTAGGGGCTTGGCGGAAAGTCTTGTAGAGTATCAGAGTGAAGTGGCAAAGAGTGTTGGAGTGGCATATTGTGGAGTCACGCAGAGTGGCTTAGAAAGGACTGGTGTGTTGCAGTGTATAGTGGCGCAGAGTGCAGTGGCATTGAGTGTAGTGCCATTAAATTCAGTGGCATAGAATGCAGTGGCATAGATTAGAGTGGTGCATAGTAGAGTGGAGTGGCGTAGAGTGGAGCGGCGCAGAGTGGAGTCAAGTGGCATATAGTGCAGTAGCGTAGACTGCAGAGTACAGTCAAGTGGCATAGAGTGCAGTGGAGTAGAATAGTAAGTACAGTGTAGCGTAGAACAGAGTGGTGCAGAGTAGAGTATAGTGCAGTGGGATAGAGTGCATTGGAGTGGAGTAGTGCAGAGTAGAGTGGCATAGAGTGCAGTGGTGCAGATTAGAGTGGTGTACAAAATAGTGGCGTAGAGTACAGTGATGCAGAGTAGAGTGCAGTGGAATAGAGGAGAGTGGCGTAGAGTGCAGTGGCATAGGGTAGATTGTTTCAGACTAGAGTGAAGTGGAGTGGTGCAGGGTAGACTGCAGTTCCGTAAAGTGGCTTAGAATGTAATGGCGTAAAGTGGTGTAGAGTGCAGTGGCGCAGAGTAGATTAGAGTGACGTACACTGCACTGGGGTAGAGTGCAGGGACATAGAGTTGAGTTTTACAGAGTAAAGTGCATTGACGTAGAGTGTATTGGCCTAGAGTGAAGTGTTGCAGAGTGGTGTAGAGTGTAGTGGTGTAGAGTGGCGAAGAGTGCATCGGCATAGAGTAGAGTGGTACAGGGTAGAGTAGAGAGGCATAGTGTGAAGTGGCATAGAGAGCAATGGCGTAGAGTGGAGTGGTGCAGAGTAGAGTGCAGTGGTGAAGAGTGGTGCACAGTAGACTAGAGTATGCATGCCATGGTACCGCTCTGCCATTGCAGCCAACACATTTTCAATTGAAACGACCATTACATTTGTACACACATACAGTTTTGCTAATAAAAGTATACAGTGCACAAACAAAAATGTGTGGAAATTGTATAACCTAGTGTTCTGATTTGTTTTGATCATATTAAAGTATTTGCTTTCAACGCACTTCAGAAATAACAAGAAAAGGGCTCATTTGTGTTCCTAATATTGATATATTCTGAAATACTTACACAGTTCATTTAAATGTTTGTGTGTGCTAGAAAAAAACCTCTTTCCTACCCTCAGTATCCATCAAGATTGTCACATAAATCCTCTCACTTTGAAGTCAGAGAAATAAAGGTAAACAAGCGCCCTTGGAAGACAGCACCTGAAATTTGACCTTGGTCTTTGAATGCATAGCAAATGTGACAAGAACAAGATTTAAAAGCCTGTTTACAGAAAGGGAATTTGTGGAAGAATATAGTAAACACAGTTCAGGCAGCGGGAGGGATGAACTGAACCTAGAGAGCCTAAAGCAAATAAAGCCAGGAAATAGAAAGCCAGAAAATGTGACTTACAAAACAAAGCCAAAGGTAATCAATGGGAGGAATGCATTTTTAGGTCAGCTTTCTTAAAGTCCCCAAGATGTCTTTAGAAAATGATACAGCAGCGCTGCCTGATAGGCTGCAACCGAAAAAGGATACATTTCACCACGAAATGGTGGCAATGGAAAAACACTATGAATCATGAATGATGCCTACAATGACCAACAAATGATCAATAAGCGAGTGACTAAAGGTTCTAAGTCTTGGCCCGTCTCTCTTTAAAGATAGTAATGGTTCTGTGAGACCAGTAAAGATTTTAATCTAGCTCATTAGAATAAATTTACCTGGGTGTACAAAAAGGTTTTGTTCAATTCAAGGCGAAGAGTGGATAGAGGGAACTGCTATACTTTTGTGGAGAATCATCAGCTCCTACATATACTTTAACACTGTTTTAATTTGCTGTGGAGTAGAAAACATTGGCACAACTACCAAACTCTCTGAAGCAAGTCTTGAGAGTACAATATCATACTAAAAACTGCACAGCTGCTGAATGGAACCTGCACAGTTAGAACAAACACCTCAACCTGCTCCAAGGTATGAAAGACACTTTATGGACACAGGGCTCAAAGCATCGCTAAGAAGGTCGAAAATGCAGCAGCGGCCAGGACCGTAGAGGGCTAGCTGCATTTCTTACCCTGTGAGAAGGCAAATGATGAGGGAATCAAGACTTGTGGCCTAGTCTAACCGGTTTAGGTACAGATACTAAGAAAATGTACACCCTGGTGACCAATCCAAGGTAGAATGGGCAGCTTCCCACGGTTCAAGCTTAACAGTAGGATTTGGAAAGAGGGATATGAGAAATTACGGAATAAATCAGTTCAGAATACTCTGGAGGCTCAATCCTTCAAGAAATACTTAAAATATTACAAAATCTAGCAAATAAGTAATTCTGAGGTCAGCTTTTACAGACATTAAACGCCACCGAAAGAGATTAACTAGTGCAGTTGGTACGAAATGACTAACAAAATCTTCCCAAAACAACTACCCGAGGACAGCTGCAAATGTGCCAGTACCTGTGCCACTGACGAGAAGAGGCAAAGAATAAAGGGGCATATTAGCAAAAAGAGGCGATAATCATCGCTAACCCTGCTTAGCGTGATTTATTTTATCGCCGGCTATCGCTGGAATATATCGCCACGCTAACGCTGTATTAGCGACATTTAGCGCTATGGCGATAAATATTCCAGCGATAGCGGGAGGGAAGGGCCGACATCGCGACACAACCAGCGATGTTGCATGGGGGAGGTGGAAAACCTTGCTGATACGACCCTGTGGTCGTATCAGCATAATCCACCCCCCATGTAATGTATGGCTAATTCAGGAAAATAGCAGGTGATAAAAAAATGGCGATGGCCCCGGTTAGCGCGACTTTTCACGTCACTAACCGGGGTCAGGGACTCCTTGCTAATAGGTGATAGGCCTGTTAGCGTCTGTTTACAGGGTATGTTGGTCGGGAACGCCTACTTTGCATGTCATTAGCGATAAACATCGCTGACATGCAAGCGGCACCCAAACCGATCGCTTTCGTCAGAAAGGTGTCGCTAACTGCTGTTAGCGACAGCTTGCTGATAGGGTGATAGATTTATCGCTGCTTTAGCGGCAAAAAGTGCCGCTAAAGCGGCGATAAATCGCTTGCTAATATGCCCCAAAGTACGACAACGAGTTCAATAAAGATACAACAGGAGGGACGAATAAATTAATGCACAACTTAGAGGGAGAGAAAAGGCAGAGGCATATCCCACCGAAGAGTTAACGTGGCCAGCCAGAGCCCTACAAAGTAAAAGAAGGTGAGAGGAGGTAAAGCCAGGGAAAAAACAGCATGTGGTGCAGTGTGTCACGACTCACATAGTGCCTGGTGGGTTAGAGCAAGCTAGTAGCAGATAGGCAAAGGAAATGCTCTGAATTATTGAACTGTAGATGGTTTAAGGTCGGGGTAGTTTGTATGAAGCCAGATTGTGGAGATAAAAAACAGTCCGTTCCACAAGCAGTACATGTATAACTGCCTGTCCCTCGCTGCAACACCTCCACTTCCAACGCCAATCAAATGACGTCAGCAGCACTGCCATATCCCAGGATATCGGAAGGGGAACACGGGGCGTGGCTGCACACAGGACGAAGAATGACCCCTTAGGAACCGGGCACGGAGCATGAAGCTGAAGACATAAAAGGACCATACCGCGCTTGTGCCGTTTCATGTTACAACAAAAACAAGCTCCCAGTGTCAAACACCAAGATTGTTCTACTCTCCAATAATAAGTCATACGTGTTACATACTGAGAGACAGCTCTGCTGTTTACCTTCAGCGAAGCTTCTTTAGCAATGCAGAAGTGTTACAGAATGAGCGACAGCCGAGCTCTTTACAGTCGGCTGACACTCATTCAATTATTCGCCACGCATGTTACTGCCTAAGATAGGTCTGCTATCCAGAGAACAACAAAGTTCCCTTAACGAGCCAACATGCAAACATCCAAAGTATGCGTAAGTGAGCTAATTTACACCCTCTCATGGCAGTGCCTTTAACTCCAGTGTGTCCCGAGAGGTGGCTAAACTATGATTTACAGCCTCCGTATCATTTATGTAACCTGAGAGACAACCCTGCAACCTATGGTGCAAGCCGTTACCCCCCATGAATCCTGAGAGGCAGTTCTTGTCTGATTTACTCTCTGTATTATCAATGTAACACGAGGGACAGCCCTGCTGTCTAAGGTGCAAGCCTTTAACTCCTGGGCACCCTGAAGCATAGCTGTCCTCTTATTGGCACCCACGCTATTATCTAAGTAACCTGAGAGACAGCCCTGCTGTCTTAGGTGCATACCTTTAACACCCTGTAACCCTGAGACACCCCTGCATCTAAGGTGCAGGCCTGCAGCATCTGTACATTTTCGGGATTAGCAATGCTGCCGGAGGCCACACGTGTTACTTTTCTGCGAACTGTATCAAGTACAGTACACATTACATAAGTTTCATGTTGATAGAAACTGTATAATTCATATTTTTACCTTATGTGAATTTTGGTGTCACGAGGGTGGGATGATTTCTTGGGGCTTGACTGAGTAACCTGCATTCCATTCTCGACATATTATTGGATTTTTCACATTTGCCCCTTAACCCACTCTCTGCTGCATGTATTGTCAGACTTCCATAACAACAGAAAAACCGCTTTAAGTCTCAGGCCTTTCAAGGGATAGTGCACACTCTGCACACGGGGATCAAAACCAAATACCAAACACTTTGAAAATGTCGGTCAGCTTCACCTGCAGATTACTGTATTCAGCATTAAAGAGGTGAGAATTGTGCCGGTCTGGGTTAAATATCCTAATTTAACAGACTTTCTGCTACAAGAAGTGACATCTCAGCACACTTGTACAGTACTGTCGGGGTGTAAAATATGGGACTTTCCTCAACATGAAAATGTCTTGCTCCACGATTCACATAAATGTATGTTTACATCCTAGAGTCGGCTTTCTGGAAGCATCATTTACCATAAGAGGGCTCCTAGAGTTTAGAAGAATCCCAAATATATGGCATCCGTTTTAGGGTCTGATGCCATATATGCCAATGATGGAGCAGGGTTTTGCACTTGCACTGGAGGGCGTTCTAGACTAAGGAATAGTGTGATTTACTATTCCAACACCTTCCCTACTGTACGTAGGCTGGAGTTGGAATAGTAAATCATACTCTTCCTAAGTCCAGCGCCCTACAGCGCAAACATGGAATGGCACGACGTCCAGTAGCACATTTTTCTGCTACTTTGGATTCAGTGGCCGCAGTATTACCAAGCTGTTTGAAATCAGTAGCTGCCACCTGTGTGAGTCTGGAACAGAGTGAAGCAATTGTGATGGGACATCCAGTCAAGGTGTATGTGCCACATTCAGTTGAAATCCTATTGACACGCACAAGGACGCAGTATATGACTTCTAGTCGACTGACTAGGTATGAAAGAGTGATCTTGGGTGCTGAAAATGTGACCATGGTAAGGTGCACAACCGTAAATCCGACAACCCTGTTGCCGAATTCATATTGTGAGGAAGTAAGAGAGGAAGCGGATCATGATTGTTTGGATGTGACAGAATTGTGCACAAAACCCAGGCCTGATATTGAGGACATCCCATTAGAAGAATCAGACTGTGAGATGTTTGTTGATGGGTCATGTTTAAGAAATGAGAAAGGAGAATTATGTTCAGCCTATGCTGTTTGCACCATAGCGGGAGTTCGAGAAGTATCCTGTCTAAAAGGGGTAAACTCTGCCCAAATTGCTGAATTGATAGCTCTGATTAGAGCATGCAAAATTGCCAAAAGCCTGAGGGTAACCATATTTACTGACAGTCAATATGGTTTCAGGGTTGTCCACGACTTCAGTCAGCTATGGATGTAAAGGGGATTTCTGACTTCTTCAGGTTCCCCTATAAGGAACAGCAAAACTGTAAAAGATTTATTGGATGCTTTACAATTGCCCAAAAAGATTGCAGTGGTCAAATGTTCCGCACATAAGTAAGGAGATGATTATGTGACGAAGGGCAACAGATACGCCGATCAGGTAGCGCGTTTCTGTGCACGAAATGTAATTGCCCTAAACAGAGGGATAGAAAAAGAAAATACCAATTGCCATCTTATGTTCTCTTCTTTATTTGAAACTTGGGACGAAATTAGACAGTTGCAGGAGGAAGCAAGTGATGAAGAAAAGGAAATTTGGATAAATTCAGGTTGTAGAAAGAGAGCAGAGGACGAAGTGTGGGTCTATATAGACGAAAGACCAGTCATGCCAGATAGTTTACTATCCCAAATGGCAAGGGTACACCATGGAATTGCACATGTTGGAAGAGCTGCAATGATCAGACTCTTCAAGCAGTCATGGTATAACCCAAAGTTCAGGGTCATTGCAGAGAGTCTTTGCCAGAGGTGCGTCACCTGTCAGCAACAAAATCCAGGCAGAAAGACAGTTGTTAGTTGGGGGCGAACTGGAAAAGCAGCAGGACCATTTACCCGACTCCAATTGGATTTCATTGAGCTCCCCCCGTGCAATGGGCTGAAATATGTGTTGGTTGTCGTCTGCTTGTTCTCTCGCTGGGTGGGAGCCTATCCAACGAGAAGGAACGACAGTCTAACTGTCGCAAAGCTACTTCTAAGAGAGCTGATCCCTAGATTTGGATTTCCAGTCACTTTAGAAACAGATAGAGGAACCCATTTCAATAATGAGATAATTCGGATGATCTGTGCAGCATTACAGATTGAGCAGAAGCTGCATTGTGCCTATCGACCCGAAGCATCTGGAGTGGTTGAGCAGATCAATGGCACAAAAAAATCTAGGTTAGGAAAGGTGTGTGCATCCACAACACTGAAATGGCCTGATGCTTTACCCCTTGTATTGATGAGTCTTAGAAGCATTCCTGGCAAAAAGACGGGATTGAGTCCATATAAAATCCTAATGGGAAGAGCAATGAGACATGCATTTATACCAGCAAACAAACTGATGAATATATCTGATGATCTAGTGCTTGAATATTGCAGAGGATTGGCTGATCTGGTGCGTTCTGTGTCTCACCAGGTTGGAGAAAATGCCACTACAACACAGCTGAATCAAGCTCATGATCTGAGTCCTGGAGAGTGGGTTCTCGTGAAGAAAAATGTGAGGAAATCGTGTTTAGAATCCAGGTGGAACGGACCTTACCAAATACTTCTGGTGACGACGACAGAAGTGAAGTGTGGTGGTTTGCCAAATTAGATCCATGCGAGCCATACCAGACGAGTCCCAAGTCCACTTGAAAGACAAGAAGAGCAGCAACTGGTAAACCAAAGCCAAAGACCAGAGGCTGAAGTGTGTGAAGCTGAAGAATCTAGAGTGACAGATTCTGAAGAACAAACAGATGACGAACAGCCAAGCACAATTCAAGTAGAGTGGGCACCAGTTACTGGGTCTCATGAGACTGCTGTAGAACCAGAAGAAGGGGAAGTCACTGAAAGTCAAGAAGAAGAACAGATAGAAGAAAGGCCAAATAAAAGAACCTGTGAACCAGATGAAGAAGGTGAAAAGTAGTTCAAACTAAAAGACCAAGAAAAGGTGACAATTGGCTAAGTGGAGTGAAAAGACTGAAATACACACTTGTGAGGAGAAAGTCAAAGAGAAGACCAGAGCAAATTAATGAGGTCTCAAGACAAGCGGAACAAGAAGAGTCAGGAGAAGATTCAGTACGAAAAACAAGGAGAGTAAGAATTCCAAGCAAGAAATACACAGCACCAGAATGGACTTACGTGATCTTGGAAGAAATTGAAAGCTCAGATCCAAGTGAAGTAAAAGACAGTGCTGACACTGAGCAAGTTGATGACAGCAAATTGAAACCGCCTTAAAAGAACTGCGAAAGATTAAGGGGCAACCTTGCCAGTCGAAATAAATTGAATGACTCAGAAGACTTAAAGAAAAGAAATAAAACAGAGGGGTAAAGAAGAAATGCCTTGAAGTGTAGGATCACAATATTTTTTCAGAACTTTTTTAGCAAAGTTTAGAGTTTATAGATTTAGGTTTATAGATTTTTACATTTTTGTAGAATACAAAAATGGCCGAAGCAAAAGTTACTGAACATCCAAAACCTAGTCTAAAACGTAGATGTATTAAAGCTTGCTTATGTAGTGTCTTTTTACTAACATTCACATGGGTATTGTTAACTGTCGTATCTATTCTAATGGTAACTAATAACGGAAACAATACTAATGATGTAATAAGTGAAAGAGTGACTGATGTTACTAAAGAAACCCCAAATACTAACATAAAACAAATAGATGGAAGCATTCTCCATCATGATAAATCAATTAGTGATTTCTCGTTAAATGTTTTTACTAAATTGTTGTACGAGTATGTTAACACAATGAATGCGAGTGATTGTTATGTGTGCATGCAATTGCCTTCGTCTGTCTCAGAGGGGGTGACCTATCATCACCTACCTTTAACATATGGTGTGTCTTAAAGTGTTTTAACCAGCCTACTTTACGTGATGGGGAAGCTGGAGTATCATTATTCCAATATAGATTTAGTATTTTCAGAAATACCTATTATAAAGGAGCTGAATAAGGTTTTAAGTCGTAAAAATGCATGGTATATGGGAGAATTCTTCCGTATTACCAAGACATTAGATATAGAATATGCTTATAAAAACAATCTAACATGTAGTTTACGGGTTGAAGAAAAAGTGTTCATAGATATGGTAGAATATAGAAGAGAAAGTTTCCAAAGAAAAGCTGCTGAACAGAAGTCACAGGTACCACCATGGGCATTTAGAGAGGGAAATTATGAGAAAGGTGAGACATATGCTGCAATGTCCCTGGACTGGTATCAAAAGGGAAAAATCTGTTTGCTTAGACTAAAAACTAACTATAATAATTATTTCATTGGTACTAGTGAATGTGAGCATACTTTCCAAATTACTGGAGGTTGGGGATTGAAGGGTGGAACTGATCCTGTCTTCCCAGGAATCTATTATGTGTGTGGTAAGAAAGCCTATTATAGGTTGCCTGCTCATTGGTATGGTAGTTCTTATTTTGCAATCGTTTTCCCAAAGCTCTACCATGTAGACAGAAACAATAACAGAATCAATGAAATAAAACAAGGACTAACACGTAATAAGAGAGCGAGTTTCTCAGCAATAATATGTGACATCTTTGGTGCACTGATACCATCAGTTGGAGTCGTTCTGAATTCACATAAAATTCAAAAATTGTCCACAGTGGTTGATCGTTTATCAACAGATACTGCTGGTGGGTTCTTGATGATTGACACCGAAATGGTTGCAATCAGATCAATGGTTTTGCAAAATCGACTTGCCCTTGATATTTTATTGGCAAAAGAGGCATGTGGCATGTTGAAAATTCAACACTGCTGCACTTATATCCCTAATAAAAGTAAAGGTATTGAGGAATATATTAAGAATATTACGAAATTACATGAAGATTTGACCCAACTGGAGGTTGACGTGTCTGGGAGAGACTTGGTAAGAGTTTCTCTTCTATAGGTAAATGGTTTTCTACCTTTGGAAGTAGCTTATTAGGAAAAATAATAATGCCAATCATTTCAGTAGCTATGGTAGCCTTAGAAATAATAACAATATATAAATGTTGTAAGTGTAAGTGTGGAAGAAAAGAGATGACAGAATCAAATAACAAACGAAAAGCAAGAAATAGAAAAAGAGATGAGCTAGAACTAGAAGATATGAAAGGAGATTACTATGACAAGATGAAGGATTTAGACGAGAAATTGATGAAAAGAGAAAATAATACTGATCTTTAGATAGATAAAGATGGCACTAGGTATGGTGGGTATTTTATGATGGCTCCAGAAAGCCATTTATTTTATTTAAATGGTTTTATATAGCGCAGGCTAGACCCAAGGGTATCAGAGCGCTTTACAAGGGTCGAGAGAGGAACCAATTGCGATATAACATTAGTACAGAAAGGAAAAGCGCAAAATACTCAGCACAATATGCAAAAAACAGTAAATACATAAACAAGAAATTAAGGAGAACCGTTAGGGCATAACCAGAGTTAGAAATTTGGGCTAGCGTGGGTAGTCAGGGATGGGGGGAGAGAGGATTGAGGAGGGGGAGAACAGAGTGGGGAAATGAGAGAGGCGACAGCAAGCAGAAATAGGCCGTAAATTATAAGAGAACTCGTGGGGGTAGAGGGGGAAGTAAAAGTAAGGAGGTGAGGAGGGGTGGTAGTAAGTCCAGTATAATATAGTGAGGACAAGACACTGTCAAGGGCAGGTTGGGAAATCCAGAGAAGGTGGTAGGATTAAGGACCCCAGTATTTGGGGAGAAGGTGTCGTTTGAGATCATTTTTGAAGCTGAGGTAAGAGGGGTTGCAACGTAGATCTTTGGGGAGTGAGTTCCAGATAGTAGGCGCATTAGCGGAGAAAGAGCGTAACTGGGTGGATTTCTTGTGTACCAAGGGAGGTATTAGCATGAGAGTATTTGTGCTCCTCATTTCTCTAGAGCAGCCTGCTTTGTGGAGTTTATCAGAGAGATAAACTGGGGTGTGATGGTGCAAGGCTTTGTGCGTAATGCAAGCGTTCTTGTATGCGGATCTGCCTTCGACGGGGAGCCATTTGAGCTCTTTGAGGATGTGGGAGATGTGGTCAAACCGCTTACAATCAGAAATAAGCCTGGCCGCGAGATTAAGGACTGATTTGATTGGGGCTAGGTGGATTTTCGGCGTTCACCAGAGAGGGGATTGATGGAGCAGGGTTTTGCATAAAAAAGAAAGAAAACCTGCTTGGATTAACACCCCCATAATACATACTAACAGTGTGCAGTGGAAAATTAACATACAAATCACATGAACATGTGCAAAACCGCTTTGCGCATGCATGCACTAATGTGAACTAATGCATGAAAGAACTAGGCCGCATATAACAATGCGTTTAGAAAGAAACAAAATTAATGCATGTTTAGGCCGCATTTCGCATCTTGCATTGTTATATCACGCCTAGATGCCCTAATGTAGATCCGTTCGTACATGCCCTAAAATGGACGTATTCATATTTACCCTAATATGGTCATATTCGTACTTGCCCAATTATGGTCATGGCCGCATATGCCCAATTATGGTCACAACTGTACATGTCCTATTATAGTGTGATTCCTTATATAGGCATGATCTTTCACCTACATTGGTCCCAGCTAGTACACAACGAGCTCTGAGGGCTGAACGTTATCTATCCTGTGGTTTTGAATGCAGCAGGGTTCTTCCAAACACAGGCCCACACTGTACTCATTAATTATGCATGGCTTTCTAAGAATACACCACCAGCATAATGTATGTACAAAGTTCACCCCTGACGTCTTCCTCATGTCCAATACAAACCATACTGAGGACCTGGACTCTTTAGGGTATAAATACACCACAGCTTGCCCCGGTAAACCAGAGGGAACCGAGACTTCCATGCTGACACACTGACCGGAGACGCTGAGGCTCCTGCATGCAGTCGCTCAAGCTGACAGTGGTCTGACACAACCCGGACGGGGTGTCCAACTCGAGACCAGGACGGGGTCCCACACTCTCTCTATTCAGGTATGGGGGTTTGACTAAATCCTAGGAGGATTCTTGGCTCTTAGCTTCTAAGACCTACACACATATGCTAGGTACACACAGGTACGCCTAGGTAGGCATCGTAGGAGTACGCACACTCTGCATAATGCTTTTATATTCATGTATGTATCCATGATTATCGCAATATGGTAGAATTGTTCTATCCCTTTGCTTTTATCGTACTGCTAATAATATATCTCTGCTATTGCCTGCTGGTCTCTGCAGCACATATATTTTACACTAGAATAACAACTGTTCAATAAATACTTATTGAAACGCCCGACTGTTTATTCTGTGTAACTCTCTGAGACAAACCGAATAAGTGAGCACGAGTGACTGAGCGAAAGGTAGTACATTGTTTCCACGATTCGGAGGGAATCAGGGTTGTCATGTTCTAAGGTTGCCAGAAACTAATCTCTCCCCGATAAGAGGAGACACTAGTGGCACTGCGAGCTATCTAATGCAAAACAATCTAACATAAGCGGTGGGGGTGCACAGAGTCAGTCTGCCACCAAGCCCACAGCTTATGTTACACAAACTGCATGGGTACTATAGGAACTACACGACATGGTGCCACCAACGTTGGTTTGGTACTTATTTAACAGTAGAATCCGAGTAGTTCAGTAGTGCTATTCTCAGAGAACCTACTCACAAAACCCCAGAGACGTCTGGAGTGGGTGGGCACAAAATCCGCCGCAGCTGAGTAGTACAAGAATACTATTTATTGGCTGTTGGTTACTCAAGCTTGAAGGACATTTAGTTCCTACAATTGTGCACTTACACCTTATTTTAAGAACTCTTTAATCTCCCTTCTTCCAATTAAAAATGGTGGAAGAAACAAGCGAAACAAGGAGAGTTGACACAGCCCTCTTCGGAACAGAAGACCCTGAAGATGCAATACAAATTGCACCAAATTTCAGAAGGGCAGTCATCATAAAACGTCTAGAACATGGCTTAAGAGCCAGGGGTGGTACAGTAATTTTCGTGATTGAGGCACACGAATCTAATAAAACAGAGGTGTTCTATTCGTGGGTTACATTCCAGGCAACAAATGCAATTACAAATGTGTTTCACTACTACCTAGAAGGTGAAACACCAGCAGACTATACTCCCTTTGAGGAAGTAGAGGTCCCGCTCACTTACCAGGAGCATAATCACTGGTTTAAAGGCGCCCTACCCCACGTACGAGGAAGAGCAAGATTAGGCCCGCTCGGAGGACCAGGAGCCACCTGGCCCATATTAGTGGCATATACACCGCATCCTGACATTGACACAATGCCACAGCCAGACTTACTCGTACAACACAGAGATTTGATTAAAATCTACAGAAACCTCACACAATTTGTGATGAGGACTTTAACAGTTCAGCCTGCACCAGCTGCAGCACAAGACACTCAAGTCCAGAGTACAGTTAATAAAATAACTCCACAAACATTCCACGCGATAATGGGCTAAATGCCAGCAAAACGCGAACAAATCCCATTCTGGATAGCTGAGAAAATAACTCAGCTTGAAGCAGTATTCCCGAATACTACAACCAGTGATAAACACAGAATCCTAACAATCTGCTTGCCCATGGGTCTCACACCACAAGTAGAGGACTGCACCTCCTGGGGTTCAGTCTTTGCTGCCATATATACCAGAACACATGGTATCCCGTCCTTAGCAGTAGTACCTGACGTATTGAAGCAGATACAAAATGAGTACAGAGCAGAACCTGCCCTTAACTTAGGGATGAAGTTGCTAAACAACTTTGAACAGGTCTCAGCCATAATACTAGCTAACATTAAGGGGAAGCAGCTTCTGTGGCGATCCGCCAACGCCTAAGGGAGTTCGGTCCAGAGGATCAACAACACGAACTACCCAAAATAATTGAAACTTCGTATGCAGAACTAGGCAGAGACAGTCTAGGTGGGAAAGCATTAAAACCACAACTGGTGGGCAGTTCTGAAAAGGACACTACAAAGCAGACACCTACTTCTTCTAAAAAGAAGTGGGAAAATAAAAAACAACAAAAGTCTAAAGACACTAGATCTCAGTCCAGAGGTAGGTCTCCTCAACAGGAGCCCTCTGAAAAGAGGTATAACCTCAGGAATAGGGATAACATTAAAAAACCTGACAGGTATCAGGATACTGATACTCGTTCCTCTCATTCCTTTCAGGGTTCATCGCAAATCTCCGAGAGGGAAGGACGATCAAAGGAGCGTACAAAGTCCAGAGACACACAACACGCTGCGGACTACGCACCTAAAAAAGAGGATAAACAAAAATCAAAACCTCAGTTCAAAAAGAAGAAGGTAGCAGGTCTCAAGATCAGACATGCCCAGAATTCTGAGGACACAGCTTCTGAACGGGGAATGGGCTCTGACGATGCTAGACAGCGCAACAGAAGTAACGATAGCTCGCCAGAACCTGAAGGAATTTCTGGTGACAGCGGAGTTGAGTGAGTATATCACGGTGGAAACACCTGATACTCGGGTAAGTGTCCCACATAAGTTACATGAGATAACACTCCGGATGGAGGGGGACAAGCCCAGAAAAGTTAAGGGTCTCTTTTGGAAAAATCTGTCATCTGGTTATGACATTCTATTAGCAGGACTGGCCGCCAGCATTCGTCATGGAGTGCCCTAGGGGAGAAACGATAATTTTTCCAGCCTTTTCCGACCTCGTTCCCGTTCACCTAAAACATGCATATGCGCAGGAGTGGGCGGTTGCCCTAGCTCCAGCATTGTATAAAAATCATGCTGGTTGGGATGAGGATTCAACCCACCACGTGATCCCGTTA
Organism: Calotriton arnoldi; assembly: GCA_963921515.1. NCBI lineage: Eukaryota > Metazoa > Chordata > Amphibia > Caudata > Salamandridae > Calotriton > Calotriton arnoldi. Next base: position 95,176 of record CAWUFW010017252.1, read on the forward strand.
AAAGTTTCCCCAAATGCTCAAAGGCAATATCCTATAAAGCAGGAAGCTAAAAGACAAGTCAGGGAAATCCTAGATCAACTAGAATACCAGGGGTGATAGAAAATTGCACTTCACCTATAAACAATCCTTTGTTCCCCGTATCCAAACCTGACAACACATATCGTCTAGTTTTAGATTACAGACATTTAAACACTTGCACAAAGACATTTGCAGTTCAAAATGCACACAGTGCCGCATTAATGAATAACATTGTGCGGAAAAAAACAAAACAACACTTGATATCTCAAATGGATTTTTCTGCCAAAATATAGCGCCTGAAAGCAGGTATCTGACCTCATTCAGTGCGTTAGGGTCCCAACAGCAATTTTGCTGACTCCCCCAAGGGTACAAGAATAGCCCGGGGTTGTTCTCAGCAAGGGTAACAGAGTTACTGCAAAATTTGGATGAAGAAGCATTGTCCTATGTGGATGATATTTATCTGACGGACGATGACTTAAAGAGGCACTTGACCAGGGTGAGCACCATTATTATGGGATTCGCCTCTGAGGGATATAAATTTAATTTCAAAAAATCAAAAATTGCCCACCTCAATCTCCTGTTTTAGGATACGAGCTGTCAAGTGAAGGAAAAAGCCTAGCAGCTAACTTTTTAGAAAAGTGTGCGCTGCTCCAACCTCCAAAATCATTAAAGAATTTACAATCAATTCTGGGATTCCTAAATTTTGGTCGAACATACATTTTGGATTACGCAGAAAAAGTAAAACCTTTCTACGACTTAATAAAACCTGACTTTTCAGTCAGACAATGGACACAGGAACACACGAATATCCTGCGTTCCCTACAGGAAGACATGATAGCTTCTAAACATTTACAGACACGCGTAAACGCACAGAACTTAGTGATCCGAGTAATAGCGGGTCAATGCGGGTACACTTATTTCACTTTTAATGAAGGCGAAACAGTACCAATCGCATACAAATCACACCTGTATACAAACGCAGAAATGCGTTTCACTTCAACAGAAAAAATCCCGACAGCAGTTCAGACCGCTGTAGCAAGAGAAAGAGCACTGGCTCAGGGAAAATGCATAATTGTCGTGACCCCAGTACCAGCTTTAGAAGCGGTTACAAAAGCTAGCATTCCAAATGCGAAAGCCTTACATCCAAGATGGATACAATGGGTTAATTCTCTTACTGCAACAGATGTTGAATACAGATTTGATCCAAGTTTAAAAACACAAGCATTCCTGCAATATGAACAAGAATATCCTCTACCAAATGAAATTTTGCCTCTAGATCAGTATGAATACATTATCTATGCTGACGGTTCTGCTCAACCAGCCACAGGAAGCAAGCAAGCTTACAGCGCAGCGTGTGCGATTGTTAAAGGTCGCATGCGTGATGGCAAGTTCCATCCAGGCTGTACAAAAACGCAATCTTTAGGAGACTGCACGGCTCAGTTGGCAGAACTCAAAGCACTTATACTGGCACTTATAAATACGGATCACGAATTCCCCACACTTATTGTGTGTGATTCCTTTCACTGTGTACAGTCGTACAATGAATATCTACATCATTGGGAACAAAACGGGTTCAAAGATGCAAAAGGTGGCACAATAAAGCATAAAATGCTATGGGAACAGGTAGTGGAGTTGAGAAACGAACTACCAAGGGCTCACGTGATACATACACTGAGTCATCAGCGTGATGGCGTTCACATTGAAGGGAATTTATTGGCTGATGAAGCTGCAAAGGGGGCTGTTCGCACAGCCGCCGTAGCTGCAGTTACTCGTTCAAAGACGAGGGTAGACGGCGAGATAATGGTAGCTGTCAATGCTTCACGCAAAGGCAGCACAGCAGTACCTAAAAATTTCCACTCAAGTACTCCTACAAGTTAGATGCACAAAACATTCCATATGCTCAGATTCCTGCAGTGGGGGATAGAGTAATACCAAATATGGATCGTAGGCTACGCTTGATTTTAGCGGCACATGAGGGTTTGGGTTCTGCGCATACAGGAGTTACAGCGACTATTTCTTTATTGAAACAACGCTACTGGTGGCCAGGGTTAACGAAGCAGACTAAAGACTATGTCTTGCAATGCGACATCTGTCAGCAGATAAAAGGATCCACCGTAACACGCCCAGCACAGACACCATTACTGAAATCAGACAAACCTCTCGCATGTGTGTATTTGGACCACTGCGGACCCTTACAATCTGATGGGTCCAAGAAATATATCATGGTTGCAGTGGATTCCTGCTCTAGATTCCTATGGGTTTGGCCTCAGCGCTCGGCTGACGCTCGAACTGTTATAAAAGATTTGCGAGTCTTTATCAGCACATACGCAGTTGGCACGTTACATTCTGACCGTGGTCCGGCGTTTAGCTCTCAGGCTTACAAAGAGGCCATGGAAGGAATGGGCGTAGCATTGCGGTACTCCTCTCCGCACCATCCCGAGGGAAATTCTGTTGTGGAGAGGAAAAACCGAGACTTAAAGCAATCTTTAACAGCTAGGGTATTAGGCAAGGGCGGTAGATGGGTCGATCACCTTTATGGGGTATAACGAGCGATTAACAATCAGCCAAGAAGCTCTCTAGGGGGTGTCACTCCTTACGAGGTCCTATTTGGGACAAGAATGTGGGTACCTGATCTTGATTGTGAAGGCACAGTGGCGGATGAAAAACCATTTGATATCCATGATCGCTTGGCTGTTTTACAGGATCTAAATGAATCCAGGACACAACAAAGTAACGTGCTCCAGAAACAGGCCGCCACTGAGGAAATCAAGGCAGTAACGGCAAGACCTATCTGGATCCCAAAACTTTGGGATCTAGTCAGAGAGAAGATTGCTAACAAGAAAGAATTTGGGCCATCCTACAGAAAGCCTGTACCGGTCCTTGCAATCCACGGCACAAGAACTGTACTTCTGCCGCCTCTTGCCGGAAAAAAGGAGAAAAGATTCGTCTCAATTGACTTAATCAAACCACACTATGTGGCAGATACTAAACAGTAGGCCTCGTGGACTCCACAGTAGCAGACGCCCTCCTCTCGCTACAATCCAAGAAGTTCAAACAGAAAGACTCATCACGTTTGAAGAGCCACCTGTATGGAATGAAGGACTAAGCAACAATGCTATGGAACTCGTTCCACTTCAACAAGAAATTCATCTTCAAAATGTAAACCAACTTAACAACCAAGTTGCAATCAGACCTAATACAGACATCTACGTCAACATGCCTCGTCAAGAGCAAAATCCAATTTCAACAAATCCCGATGCAATTCCAACAATTGATCTAACTGCTTCTGGCTATTTCATGAACTTTGATATGTTTTCACTGGACCCAAGTGAGCCGGAAACGACGCCAGCCAAAAAATCACTCCAACAGAAACTCATTGACTTTTTGAACTTTTTTAGAAAGACTTACCTGGTGTCACCTTGGATAGAACTATGGTATATCACTGGGATTTTATTTTTCATTTTCTGGCTAGGTTTAATAATAACTTTTAGTATGCTTATTAATGGACGATACCTCCAACCAAGCTCTACAGCCAAAGAGTCAATTTGATTTTAAAACCACACCAGTCTTCACATCGTGAACCAAGAGACTTGTCTTCAGTGAACATTGTGAGAAGTTGGCCTGGCATATGCTGTCCACTAATTATAGTGGGCACCTTGCACCAGTCCAAACAACCCCTTATTGGAGATAGGTTAAAGACAACCTTTATTGAAAGCTATCCTAGTGGTAGCTATGGAGAGCAGCCTTCAGGCTAAGTCTTGAAGGAATGTAAAGCAGCTTGTTTTACCAGTCTATAATCTCTTGAGTGACCAAATGAAAGAGGACCACACCAGGTATATATTCAAAATATATGTATTTATTACTAAACACACCCCTCTAGTCTCTTTATGAGGCTAGAGTTCAAGTACATACGTTACGAGTTAGTTATCTACAGTAATAGCACAAATACACGTTTGAGCCCCCGGGGGCGTACCAAACCATATACCAATAAAGTGGTATAAGAACCACGACTGAGCTAGACACAAGGCCTAGAGCCTGTAGAAGTGCTTGGACCACAAGGAACCACCCAAGGCAGTGACACAGGGGACCCACGGGGGATGCGTGCAGTGTATGAACACAACCGCGAACCACCGTTAACTTCTATGGGGAAAGTCGCGATTAGAATTTAAAAGAAAAGGGACACTTAGAGGAGGACTTGGAGCAAACCCTTTGAGAACTAGGCTGTTCTAGTGTCAATACCCACGGGAGCACCGGAGTACTCGAGTTACCTCACCCAGGGAAGCCGGGTGCATAGGTGTCTTTCGGGGTCGGGTTTCGTCGTCGCTTTCAATGGCGATCTGCTGCAAAGTGCTGCTGGCGGCCAAGTCGAAAGTGTTCGGGTGGATCCAAAGGTGGATCGAAGATCTGAAGAACCTGAAAGCAGAGGGGACAGAGTCTGGGTCACTAGCCAGTGACCAGGAAGGCGATGAGCAGATGCCCACCGATGTCGAGTGCTTCAGGCAGGTTGACGGTCATCTTGACTCTTCATCCACGAGGTCCAGGAGGCGTCGACGACAACCAGGAGCTGGATTCGAGCTGTCCCATGACGTCTGTCGATTGCAGGGGTGTCGGCGACTGGATTGGACCCAACAAGCCTTGGCAACGGCAAGTCTCGTGGAAATGGAAGAAGGACGATGTTGCAGACCAGCAAGGTCTGGAGGACTCACCCAGCAGGGATAAGTCAGGGCACACCTGGAGCAACCAGGGAGCCCAAGCAGAAAAAGATTGGCCTTCGTGAGCGCCTACTAGCCAACGGACTAGCGACTGCGAAGGAGCCTCAAGACGATGCACGTGGAGCTGGCTCACAGGACATTCGTGGAGTGGAGGCCAGCGATCTTCGGTGCAGTTGGTGCTGGAGGCTAGGGCTACTCGGAGCCCAAAGCATGACTTCGTGGGAGACCCAAAAGAGGATGCACTTGCAAATGCATTTGGTGTCCAGGGGTCACGGTTCCACGTTACCCACGACAGCTACGGGCCTCAGCTTTGCTGGGGACTCAGGGCAGCCTCGGGGAAGTCTGGAAATCCACGTCTGGTGATGCAAAGACTTCGGCGTCCGACGGGAGCTTCAGCAATGCAGACCGGACAATTGCTTCTTTGGTGCCTGCCAAGCAGGGGAGTCACTCCTTGACCCCAAGGGAGATTCTTCAGTCCTCTAATCTTGAAGTAGAGCGTCGAAGGTCCAGGATTCTGTGTCAGAGTTTCGTCCAGGTTAATCTAAAGTCCTAAAGACTGGGGTCCCATACTTATACCAAGTTAGGGGGTTGGACATACTCTGGGGACCCACCTATGGGAGGGTCAGGGCAGAGGGGTGGTTACACCCCTTTCCCTTTGTCCAGTTTCGCGCCAGAGCAGGGGCTGGAAGCCCCTGAGCCGGTTTGAACTGGGGTATGCACAGGGACACCAAATGTGCCCCCAGTGCAGGACTTCCAAGCACCAGAGAGTGCTCCCGCCCAGCCCCAATACACATTATCCTGTCTGGGGAGGTGGTTACACCTCCCTGCAACAGGAAACCTATTGTCCAGGCCTCCCCTGCCGGAGTTTCAGTCAGCACCAGGAGGCCAGACTTGTGTCTGTGGCAGCAGCATCCATTTTGTGATGCCAGGGCTTTGCAAAGTCAGTACCGGGTATACCGGTGTGTACATGTCTCTCCCTCTAGAAGGGTGGAATGCTACCCCCGCCGCCAGAACTGGCGGGGGGGTAGTATTCCAAGATGTTTGACACCAAACACGAAATGTTTCCGTGCAGCCATCGCAAAGTTAGCATTTAACGCGAGGTTATAATGCGCTTAAGAGTATATGGTCAGGCTGCACTACAAACAGCATCAGAGAAGGGTCTCCGAACGCTGCAGAGGGGCTCTGCTCATGCAGGGGCACCCTCTCACATAGGAACCACGCACTCTGCCTTCAGGATTGATAAGGCCTGCCATAGGAGTGACTTATAGGTTTATATGTGTGTATGTATGTAGTGATATAGGTAGCCTATATCACAGTAAGGAGTGCATGCACCACCTTACCCAGGCTGCAGTAGCAGACCTGTGGTGTCCTTTTGGCTGGCCTTCCAGGGGTGGCACAATACATGCTGCAGCCCCTGGTAATCCTCTGAGGTACCTATGCCCTGGGTACATAGTATACCATATACTAGGGACTTATAAGGGCACTCCAGATCCCAATCAGAGATGTGCCTAAGGCACATGGAAACCATTTTATAGAGGAAGCAGATAGACTGGGGCCCTGAATAGCAGGATCCCAGTCCAACTAAGTCATAAACCAACAAAACACCAGGAAAAAAGTGGGGGCAACCATATAGTCAGATTCCACCTTCCTACATAACCCCCCCAAACGAAAGGAGATAAGGCTAACCTTGGCCAGTTGAGCCTTTATTGACTAAGTGGCCATATAAGGAAGCACCTGCACTAGCATGGTTGCCCCCTATCTTATGGTCCACTAAGCAATCCCTCACCCTAAGGGTATGAGAGGGTCTCCACCATGGGGAATTACTACCTGTGGTGTGCTTTGGTAAAGTACAAGGCTGGTGAGGTGTCTGAGAAGGGAAGTGAGGCCCTAGGAAGGTTGGTCTCAGCTTCCTCCGATCACTGGTCACCATGTATGCCTGTCTTTCCATGACTGAGTTGCACTGTGCTCTAAGGGTCAACCTTTGGCTGCCTACAGCTGGGGGTTGGGTCCCTTTGGATGGACCACTGGAGGGACATGGCAGGTTTGGAACCTTTTGGTCCCAGGTTTGCCCTTGCCTAACAGAGTCCTTCTGGGGGAGGTCCCTACACAAAGGTATGGGGGATCCCTCAGTGTGTTGAGGAATTTTCACCTGGCTAGGGCTACTAGCCTGGGTGCCCCTAATCTGCTGATGGGGGGGTTCCTCTGGACAGGGGGCCCTGGGGGGTCCACTGACCTCCCTGACCTCTGCAGCCCTGGGCTGACTGAGGCAGGGTAGAGAGGGGCAGGTTACCTGCTCCAGACTGGGTACCACCTTGGAAGGGTCCTCTGCTTCAGGGGTGGGGCCAGGCCAGGCCTGACTACCTCTGGGGCAGTTCCTTCACTAGGGGTAGGGTCAGTTCCCTGAGGAGGCTGACCCTTACCTACTGTCTGGAGGGAAGAAGACTTTTCTTCAACCCTTGTGCTCTCTTTTGGGGGAGAGTGGGCCATTCTTCCAGGCTCCATCTCTCCAAAGTTTCCTGGGCTGGGGCTGTGGCCATCACAGCCCCACTAACTTTACAGGGACACCCAGCATTCTCAGATGGGTTTGGTGTTCAACTTCAGCCCAGGCTGAAATTTCCAGATCATTGCTCATCAGGCAATCTACAGGCAAGGTTGGGGACACTGCCACTCTTTTTGGGCCTGTGACCCCTTCCCAGGTGAGATTGACTATGGCCATGGGGTGATCTGTTCTGACACCATCAATGTTGGTCACCTGGTATTTAAACTCAGGTAAAAGCTGGTGAGGGGGGACTAGGTTCCCTGCCACCATGGTGACACTAGCACCTGTGTCCCTAAATGCCACAGCTTTCTGACCATTAATTATTGGCTCCAGTCTGTACCTGCCCAATGCATTGGGACCCATGGTAAAGGTGGCAAATCCTACACCACCATCAGAGTCCGAGGAGTCTGTTGAGAGGGTCCTGTCTAAACTAGGGCCCACCTCTGTTCCTCTTTCAAAAGCACCTAACTTTTTGGGTACACTACTCCCAACTGGAGGATTACTACTGGTAGTACCAGGAGGGGTGGTAGTAGTTGTTGGAGGAACATTTTCTTTATTGCCAATCCTGGGGCAACTGGGATCAGTTTTCCAGTGTCCAGGCTTTTTACAGACATGGCAATAGGGTTTCTTTTCAGGAGAGGAAGGAGTTTGGGACCCCCCCCCCAGAAGAGGACTTTTGGGGCCCTGTAGTGGATTTATCCTTAGATTTATCCCCACCTTTCTCTTGGGACTTGGTAGAATCTTTCTTCTGGTCACCACCCTGATTCTTAGTCTTTACTCTGGTTCTGACCCATTTGTCTGCCTTCTTTCCCAATTCTTGGGGAGAGGTCAGATCAGAGTCCACCAGGTACTGGTGTAAAAGCTGGTTTTGACAATTATTAAGGATCTGCTCCCTCATAATCAAATTGTACAATCCTAAAAAGTCATGCACCTTGTTGCCATGTATCCAACCTTCCAGAGCCTTAGTAGCACAATCTACAAAATCAACCCAGTCTTGAGTCTGAGCCTTTTGGGTGTCTCTGAACTTCAACCTATACTGTTCAGTGGTTAGGCCAAACCCATCTATCAGAGCACTCTTCAAGACTTTGTAATTGTCAGCATCCTCCTCTCTAACAGTGAGGAGCTTATCTCTACCTTTGTCTGCAAAGGAGAGCCACAAGATTGCTGCCCACTGCTCCTGAGGGACCCTCTGTACTTTACAGGCCCTCTCTAGAGCAGTTATCCATTTGTGGATGTCATCCCCACTCTGGTAGGGAGGGACAATCTTGCTCAGGTTTCTATGGTCATAAGACCTTTCCCTATCTTTGGGGAAACTGCTGCCACCATGGGACTCTAGTCCCAACTTTTGTCTCTCTCTATAGAGATCTAGGGACTCTCTGTCTATAGCCAATTGCTGTTTTCTGAGTTCAAGCTGGGCTTGCTCATACTGAATCAGTCTCTTTCTCCTCTCATGAGAGGATTCCCTCCTATGAGAGGAGACAGAGGTCCCTATTGAGGTGTCAGAGTGGTTAGACTCCTGAGAAGGAGACCTAGACCTTCTGGGCACACTCAGAACTCTTCCTGGGGGGACAAAGGGAGGTCAGTCTGATCCTCTCCCTCCTCCTCCTCCACAGGAGGAATTGGGTTTTCCAGGACAAGGTCATTTTCACCTTCCTGGCCAGTTTCAGAGGGGGGCCTGGGTTTCTTCACCCCTGACCCCTTCCTCATCTTCTGCCCCACCCTCTTTGCCTACCCCTTCAGACCCTAGGGGCCTGCTGAGATCATCAGCTAGTAACACCTCCCTGAGGTGTTGGGTGCTGGCACTTTTGCATGTCTTCAACTTCCTAGTAGTGCATAATGCTCTCAATTCCAAGAATGGGAGTTTATCATACTTGGAGGGAAGAATCCCACTGGCTTCTGGCAAGGACTCACTGGGTCCTGGCTTTGAAGACATCACTAGTGAGGTGTGGTGTATGCACTACCTACTCTAGTGTGGCCTACTAAACTCTCTTGAGTTGTAGAAAGGGTGCGCTATCCCTTAACACACAACTCTAAGTTCAGTAGAACTTACTGTATTACTAAGCTTGATTTATATGTACCTTAGGTACCCTTAGTGGTTTTCAGTTGATCAATTCAATTGAGATTATCTGGTAAAACAATAGCAAGCTGGAATCCCACACGCTGCACACCAATGTGAGAAGTTGGCCTGGCATATGCTGTCCACTAATTATAGTGGGCACCTTGCACCAGTCCAAACAACCCCTTATTGGAGATAGGTTAAAGACAACCTTTATTGAAAGCTATCCTAGTGGTAGCTATGGAGAGCAGCCTTCAGGCTAAGTCTTGAAGGAATGTAAAGCAGCTTGTTTTACCAGTCTATAATCTCTTGAGTGACCAAATGAAAGAGGACCACACCAGGTATATATTCAAAATATATGTATTTATTACTAAACACACCCCTCTAGTCTCTTTATGAGGCTAGAGTTCGAAGTACATACGTCACGAGTTAGTTATCTACAGTAATAGCACAAATACACGTTTGAGCCCCAGGGCGTACCAAACCATATACCAATAAAGTGGTATAAGAACCACGACTGAGCTAGACACAAGGCCTAGAGCCTGTAGAAGTGCTTGGACCACAAGGAACCACCCAAGGCAGTGACACAGGGGACCCACGGGGGACGCGTGCAGTGTATGAACACAACCGCGAACCACCGTTAACTTCTATGGGGAAAGTCGCAATTAGAATTTAAAAGAAAAGGGACACTTAGAGGAGGACTTGGAGCAAACCCTTTGAGAACTAGGCTGTTCTAGTGTCAATACCCACGGGAGCACCGGAGTACTCGAGTTACCTCACCCAGGGAAGCCGGGTGCATAGGTGTCTTTCGGGGTCGGGTTTCGTCGTCGCTTTCAATGGCGATCTGCTGCAAAGTGCTGCTGGCGGCCAAGTCGAAAGTGTTGGGTGGATCCAAAGGTGGATCGAAGATCTGAAGAACCTGAAAGCAGAGGGGACAGAGTCTGGGTCACTAGCCAGTGACCAGGAAGGCGGTGAGCAGATGCCCACCGATGTCGAGTGCTTCAGGCAGGTTGACAGTTGTCTTGACTCTTCAGCCACGAGGTCCAGGAGGCGTCGACGACGTCCAGGAGCTGGATTCGAGCTGTCCACGACGTCTGTCGATTGCAGGGGTGCCGGCGACCGGATTGGACCCAACAAGCCTTGGCAACGGCAAGTCTCGTGGAAATGGAAGAAGGACGATGTTGCAGACCAGCAAGGTCTGGGGGACTCACCCAGCAAGGATAAGTCAGGGCACACCTGGAGCAACTAGGGAGCCCAAGCAGAAAAAGATTGGCCTTCGTGAGGGCCTACTAGCCAACGGACTAGCGACCGCGAAGGAGCCTCGAGACGTTGCACGTGGAGCTGGCTCACAGGACACTCGTGGAGTGGAGGCCAGTGATCTTCAGTGCAGTTGGTGCTGGAGGCTGGGGCTACTCGGAGCCCAAAGCACGACTTTGTGGGAGACCCAGAAGAGGATGCACTTGCAAATGCGTTCGGTGTCCAGGGGTCACGGTTCCACGTTACCCACGACAGCTACGGGCCTCAGCTTTGCTGGGGACTCAGGGCAACCTCGGGGAAGTCTGGAAATCCACCTCTGGTGATGCAAAGACTTCGGCGTCCGACCGGAGCTTCAGCGATGCAGACCGGACAATTGCTTCTTTGGTGCCTGCCAAGCAGGGGAGTCACTCCTTGACCCCAAGGGAGATTCTTCAGTCCTCTAATCTTGAAGTAGAGCGTCGAAGGTCCAGGATTCTGTGTCAGAGTTTTGTCCAGGTTAATCTAAAGTCCTAAGGACTGGGGTCCCATACTTATACCAAGTTAGGGGTTGGACATACTCTGGGGACCCACCTATGGGAGGGTCAGGGCAGAGGGGTGGTTACACCCCTTTCCCTTTGTCCAGTTTTGCGCCAGAGCAGGGGCTGGAAGCCCCTGAGCCGGTTTGAACTGGGGTATGCACAGGGACACCAAATGTGCCCCCAGTGCAGGACTTCCAAGCACCAGAGAGTGCTCCCGCCCAGCCCCAATACACATTATCCTGTCTGGGGAGGTGGTTACACCTCCCTGCAACAGAAAACCTATTGTCCAGGCCTCCCCTGCCGGAGTTTCAGTCAGCAGCAGGAGGCCAGACTTGTGTCTGTGGCAGCAGCATCCATTTTGTGATGCCAGGGCTTTGCAAAGTCAGTACCGGGTATACCGGTGTGTACATGTGTCTCCCTCTAGAAGGGTGGAATGCTACCCCCGCCACCAGAACTGGCGGGGGGGTAGTATTCCAAGATGTTTGACACCAAACACGACATGTTTCCGTGCATCCATCCCAAAGTTAGCATTTAACGCAAGGTTATAATGCGCTTAAGAGTATATGGTCAGGCTGCACTACAAACAGCATCAGAGAAGGGTCTCCGAACGCTGCAGAGGGGCTCTGCTCATGCAGGGGCACCCTCTCACATAGGAACCACGCACTCTGCCTTCAGGATTGATAAGGCCTGCCATAGGAGTGACTTATAGGTTTATATGTGTGTATGTATGTAGTGATATAGGTAGCCTATATCACAGTAAGGGGTGCTTGCACCACCTTACCCAGGCTGCAGTAGCAGACCTGTGGTGTCCTTTTGTCTGGCCTTCCAGGGGTGGCACAATACATGCTGCAGCCCCTGGTAGGCCTCTGAGGTACCTATGCCCTGGGTACATAGTATACCATATACTAGGGACTTATAAGGGCACTCCAGATCCCAATCAGAGATGTGCCTAAGACACATGGAAACCATTTTATAGAGGAAGCAGATAGACTGGGGCCCTGAATAGCAGGATCCCAGTCCAACTAAGTCATAAACCAGCAAAACACCAGGAAAAAAGTGGGGGCAACCATATAGTCAGATTCCACCTTCCTACAAACATCACAGCAGTTCCTATACCGGACGGTATAGTATGGGACAAGATTGATTATGATATATTAGGTCCGACTGAACTTTTAAAGCTAAAACATGTATTTAAAATTTCTTTAAGTGATTTCATTACCTCCAGTACATTTTCTGATGATTGGGACACTGAAACTATAAATGCTATGATTTCTGATTTAGAAAAAACTGCAGAATTTCCGAACAATGAAATGTTAGAAGGTACTTCAGACTATGATACATTGTACTGTTACCAACAATTTGGTGATCATTTCTTACACAAATCTATAACACCTAGACATGTATTTGAATACCACCAGTGGGAACACTGTCCAACACCTCCAAAAGGTAGTTCACAAGCATTTGCACAGAAATTCACATACTTCTCAGGGTTTAACATATCCGACCCGACGTCATTTTATTATAAAATGGAGAAAATTTCAGCTCAGAAAATTATGTTAACAAACACCAAACATATTTACTCTGCATCCTTTCTGAACCAGTTGTCTAAACAGGGTTTCGATCTATGGAAAGACACAATAGAATCAAAATCAATCTGGGGTTCTAGGGACTGGCAAGTCCAGGGAATAGAAGCACTTTTTAGAGCATGCATCATTCCGCAGCAGATTTTATTTCTGAACGAAACTGTGCAACAGACATCCTGTCTTGGATTAGCCAAAGGCAAGGAAATGAACACACCGGGGTTTCCAACACCATCACAGATGGGTGAGGGGCAGAATTCAACTACACAAGGGGTAGGATTAGATGCCATTTTCCAGTACAACAGATCAGATCCTGATTGGACAGAATGGCTGATTTGGCCCATTGACACAAACAAATGTCAACAACGATTTATGAATACAACCAGAGGGTTTAGCATCCATAGGCCAGAGCCACGCTATGTACAAAGACAACACCCAGGGATAGTGACAACGTATAGTGTTGGGAAGTTGTGCCTTGATTGGCTAGAGACCTCAACACTGACAGAAGTGAAGCAGCACTTGACCTTACTCACACCTGACATGGATCTTAGAGATTTTCTACTGGGACCCAAGAAACAGCATCAGAAACATTTCATATATGCAGGCCTTTATGCCTACTATAATGAAAACTGGAAAATATCCCAACAAGAGGCCGCAGAAAGGATACGGGAAATAGACCGTATTAACTTAGAAAAGGCATTAGCAGTGGTGGATAATGGGTTAACTACTTTGACCTCCAGGTTTTACTCCTTAGGCAACATTGTGTCCTCGGCAATCGACATATTAGAACAAGATCTGGCCTTGTTACAACACGGGCAATCTCAGCTACGTTCTATTATGATGTTAAGCTGGACGCTTCAATCTTTGCGTGCAGGCTATGTGCCATGGCGTTTTATAAACACCACGTCTCTGTTCTCGGAATACAATCTAACTGATAAACAGACAGAAATGGCACAAAGGGGAGCCAAATATACAATGCTGCGTATTGAGAAACTGGAAAGGTTACCATTCACTGTAGCCGAATCACCATCAACAGAATGGCTCATTCATGGCCAAATCACTCTGCCGGTCACTACGTTTCAGTTTCAATATTGCCTTGAGCAAAGGCAGGCAGGCAGGCAGGCAAATATGTAAAAATGGGTAAGGGATACATCAAGGAAACTTGGGAGTTACCATATAGATACCGATGCCGGAATGGGGATCGAGAAGTGTATCTCAGTGGTACAAACTGCAAGAACGCTTTGAGCGGTTCTCTCATGTGTCAGGATATTTCTCTACACGGAGCCTGCAGTGGTTCAGTGGCAAACTTATCTTGTCACATGTCAGGGACCCCAGTGACCATGATCACGCCGGTTTTCCAGCTGCTCTCGAATGGGAGTTACTTAATGCTAAATGATCAAGGTTGTTGTGGGATGCTTCCGGGCGTCGCATATCTAGTAACTGTTAACTCCAGGGTTACTTTTTTTTTTTTTTTTTTTTATTGAATATTTCAATGTTATACATTCAGCACACAATGCCATTTTACAATATACAACATTTGTAATGTATGAAATAATCAATCAACAGCAACTAAAAAGAAAACAATAAGCCGTACTTGTCCTACAATTTTCTGTGGTCAGTTTGCAACGGATATATACCCCATCCTAGCAGCTCTTACCGCTCATACATCATGACAGGTTATCAGCAGACCCAAAACAATTACCCATCGAGCAGTCACTCACTCAGAGCTCACTTCTTGGCATGATAATAAGTATTCCCGTAGGGGAGCCCAAATATCCTTGGGTTTTGAGGAAACCGGAAGTTCCTCAGCATATAGTTCGAGCTGTTCACGGCAGTATACCATGTCCTTCAGCCACAACTCCATCTTAGGTCGCAAGCGACTATCCCATGTGAAGAGCAGTCTCCTCTTGGCCAGCAGCAGAGCCACTCTCACAAACCTACCCAGCACTGCGCGTATATGAGGGACATAACCCAGGAGGCATTCCAACGGTGCGCACTGTAATTCTACCCCCGTCATGGTACCTAGAAGAGCGACAACTGCTTTCCAATATTGGTGCACCTGTGCACACTGCCAGGACAAATGCAAAAAATCAGCTCCAGCCTGCCCACACCGTTTACAACAGTCCGTGTCTCGTAATCCTATTCTATGAAGTTTTTTAGGAGTATGATAGACTTGGTGCATGAACTTCAGATGGATAATTCTCAAATTATTATTGGATGTCAGTCGCCCCGTCATCTCACCTATGTTGCCCCAGACTCTGTCTGTAATGGGGGGGACACTATAGTGTTCCAGCGTTCCAAGCTGCAGTTGCTCCCGGAGGGAGTTTCGTCCTGTATTGTCCTATACAGTTTGGTGATCAGTTTTTCCTATGCGGAAGTTCTATCACCAGTTGTAGTGCCTTTAGTGACAGTGGTTCCACAGGGAAAGAGGCATAATGATCCTGTATTGCCCTACGTAGCCTGTAACAAGTATATTGGAACAGTGGGGTGGGGTTTTGTACATAGTCCAACTCGTTCCGCGTGACGTAGTTCCCGCCTGGGTACAAGTCCCCCATCGCTGCAATGCCCACCTCCCGTAGAGCCGCGAGCGGGCCTCGCTCCTGCGCCACAGACAGGGCGGCATGCCCCGCAATGGGCATCGCAGGCGCGTATAACGGTAGTTTCTGTGTTCGCCTCCCAATCTCCTGCCACGCTGCAATTGTAACATCCAAGGTGTTAATCTCAATCTTGGGCGTCTGTCTCTTAGCGTGGGTTATGATTCCACACAGTGGCACAGGGTGGGCGTCTCCCTCTTCGACAGCCACATGCGGGATGAAATAATGTGGTTTGAACCAAAAATAGGCATATTGCGCCTGCCCGCATAGATAGTACGTGTAAAAATCTGGGGCTCCGAATCCCCCTCTCTCAAAGGGCAATGTCAAAGTGCTCCAGGCAATTCTCGGTTGTTTATTCCCCCATACCAAACGCAGCAATTGTGTCTGAACTGTTTTAAAAAAATGTTTGGTCAGTGCAATGGGGATATTGCTAAACAAGTACAGAAACTTTGGCAAGACGATCATCTTGATTATGGCGATGCGATCTGCTAGAGAGAACGGCAAGCCGGCCCAGTGATCAACCTGCTTCACTAGTGTTGCGTAAGCGCGGCCATAGTTTTCCCTGATCACTACCTCTGGGTCGCGATGTATCCACACTCCCAAACACTTAACAGGGTCCTCGGACCACACCAGTGGGTATTCAACCTGTGGCGACGTGGTAATGCTCGTAATGGGGATGATGACAGATTTCTCCCAATTTATTTGAAGGCCTGAGAAGAGACCAAATTTAATATATTCCCGCAGCACCCGGGATAAGTACGTCTGCGGTTCGCGGATATAAAGGACCATATCGTCCGCGTATAATGAGATTCCAACCGGGCGATTGTTAAAATTCAGAGCAGCCTCCCTGTGCCCCTGACGAATCCTGCACGCCAGAGGCTCAAGAGCGATGGCAAATAGCAGGGGGGACAAGGGGCAACCCTGCCTCGTGCCACGGTCTATGGGGAAGGACTCCGAGGTGAGCCCCCCACCCTCACCCTCGCCGATGCGTCAGTATAAAGAACCTGGATCCAGCGAAGGAAAACAGGGGGAACCCCATTCTGCGAAGTATGTTCCACATATATTCCCGTTCTATAGAATCAAATGCTTTTGCAGCGTCTAGGAGCACCGCCACAGCCGATAGATCCGGGTTTAGCACATGAAACATAGCGAATATAGTTCTGAGGTTGAGGGAGGTGGAGCGGTCCGGGATGAATCCGGATTGATCCGGGAGCACCAGCAGGGGCATTAGGGGCAGTAACTTGGAGGCCAAAATCTTCGCCAGAATTTTTGCATCTAGATTAATCAATGATAGGGGGCGGTAGGACTCGCACCGTGTGGGTGACTTATCCTTTTTCAGCAAAGTAATGATAAGAGCCTGTCTCAGGGACGGAGGGAGAATGCCAGTCTCATGGGCCTCATCGTACATCTCCAGCAGATGTGGCACAACCAGGTCGGCATATGCTTTGTAGAATTCCACCGTTAGGCCATCCGGCCCTGGTGCCTTGTTATTGGGCAGCGACCTGATCGCGTCTTTGACATCGTCCTCCCCAATAGGCATGCCCAGGTATTCTCTATGTATATCAGACAGCCATGCACATGCCGTATCATCTAGATAAGCATCCAATGCAGCATCGTCTATCCCCCCACTGGACGTATATGTGGAAGCATAGAATGTCCGGAATTGATCCACAATTGCCTGCGGAGAATAATGCATTTCCCCCTCCGTGTCAGTAATGTGGTCTATGGGAGGGTTAACAGATCTGTCCCGCAGCCTATTGGCTAGAATCCTACCTGATCTCCCGCCCTCCCCATATGCCCTAGCAACATGGCGCTTGGATAAATATTTTATTTCTACTTCTGCTAATAAGTTGTATTCCTCTACTTGCTCATGAATTTGGGCTAGTGTATCCCTAGAGGGTGCAAGGTTATATTGGTTTTCAAGGGCCGCCAGCTTTTTTCAATGGCTTGCAGTTGTCTTCTGAGGTCTTTTAGGATACCTGCGGAAGTGCTAATACATACCCCTCTGATGGTCACCTTAAAGGCTTCCCATAAAACCGCCTGACTGTCAACTGACCCCGCATTATGCTCGAAATATTGTATTATAGCAGTCCTGATAGTGTCTGCATAGGTCGGGTCCGTGAGCGCCTCCGCCCTAAAACGCCAAGTGAACGGTCTGTGTATATTATCAGGTATAACCAGCTCCATGAGGACAGGGTTGTGGTCAGACAGGGTTCGCGGAAGAGTGTACACCCCCTCCACCCAAGTGTTAGCTTCTTCGCTGAGCAACCAATAATCCAGCCTGGACCAGCTGTTGAATGCAGGGGTGATGTGCGTACCTTCTAGCCTACCCTCATTCCGCAAGCGCCAGGCATCCACCAGGCCCATTTCCAGCATCAAGTCTTTTATGCATTTTGCAATTTTAATCGTACGTGCTCCTTCTGGGTTGGATTTGTCCACCAATGGATGGAGGTGAGTGTTAAGGTCCCCTCCCAATAGGATTGCCGCCTCCGGCCAATCGCGCAACACATTCAGCATCTTTAAAAAAGGCGAAACATCATCCACAACAGGGCCATATATATTTACAATCGTCACAAGGACCATTCCCAGTTTGCCCTGTACCATCGCCCACCGGCCCTCCGTATCTACACATGACCGTATTGCTGTGAATTCCACCCCTCTCTTAACTAGGATGAGCACCCCTCTGGCATAGGTAGAGTACGACGAAGCTAGCCTGTAGGCCGCCCATCTGCACGCTATCTTATCTTCAGTGTGTTTACTCAAGTGAGTTTCCTGTAGGAGGGCAACCTTCACGCTGTGTCTGTCCAGCTGTGCCAGCACCTGTCTAGTCTTCTTGGGCGTGTTTAACCCCCGTACATTCCACGTTATACAGTTGAGCTTATCTCCTGTCATCTGTACTCATATTCAAATCTGCAGCCATAATATCTCAGAACTGCATATTCCGATGCATGTTTGCACTGACCTCCCCACATCTGACAATCACATCTCACGGACTTTCGGCTTAGAACAATTAAACAGTTCCACCCTCCCCCACCCACTTCAGCTTCCCCAACATGCCAAAGGTGCATCCCACATTAAACTCCCACCCCATCAAACACAAAAAAAAACAGTGCATCAGTTGGGGAATACCCATGGGGGATCGTAGTGGCGAATCCACTCCCCGATCTAATAGGGAGGGGGCCGCCTATATATCATTAAGTCCCTCAACCCAGACGCCATCTCACTATACCTATAAACAACAGGCTCAGCGGGGCACATTTGAAAATTGTCCCCATTATCTCTAGAGCTGGCAGAATAGGACCCAGAACAGTAAATCGGTACCCTGTCTTTTCAAACCTGGAATATAATATGGCATGATTAGGTTCCAGCCCTTTCACTTGCTGATTGGGGCCCGACCGAGACAGCCAAGGCCAAGCGCAACAAGCGCCTAACATCGATCATTGCATTTCGGAGTGCTCATAATTCACACAACACCTGTGGATTGAATGTCCCCACCCCTCTCAAGAGTGAGTACAAGCATGCGATACTTAAGTACCAGTCCTTGGGTTCGCCAGCCCTCAATCGTCCACATCTGAAGTGTGAGCCGGTGGGTTGTTCCGACGGCGTAAGGCCTTAGCATGTTCCATCGCCTGTTTAGGGCTGGTGAAGATCTTCGAGCTTGCTGCCTCGCCGATGCGCAGCCTCGCTGGGTAAAACATGGCGTATGGAATCTGTTCCTTCAAGAGCACCTTTTTCACGCCCTGGAACTCTTTACGTGCTGCCTGTACTGTAGCCGTGAAGTCCGGGTAGAACGCAAGCACATCGCCCCTGTAGTTAATGGTGCCCTTGTTGCGTGCGGTCTGCAAGACAGTGTCGCGATCCCTGAAATTTAGGAGCCTGGCGATTATCGGCCGCGCCGGTGCTCCTGGAGGGGCGCGCCGCCAGGGATCTGTGCGCCCGCTCCACCGCAAACATGGGCGACAGGGCATCCGCACCACATATGTCCCGCAAGAGAGTCTCCACAAAGTCCTCCAGTCGCCCCACGTTGGTGGACTCCGGCAAACCTAAAATGCGCACATTATTGCGCCTCGAGCGCGCTTCAATGTCCTCGTTCTTGGCCTGGATGACCGCTAGGAGTTTCGTGATGTCCGCCTGTTTCGAGGTCACCTGCTGAAGGCCATCCTCAGCGTCAGAAATGCGCTGCTCCGCCTCTCCAAGTCTCGCCGCCTGCTTGTCCAGCTTAGAGGAGAAGTGGTCCATTCTACCATTGAGGGCCTCTATTTTCCCATCTATAGCCTGCAGGCTAGCCTGGATGGCCGCCAGCGACTTCTCCAGCGCCGTGGGCGCCGCTGCTGCCGAGTCCAGCTCCGAATCCGAGGCCGCATTTTGTGAGGACTTGCCCCCTCTGCGCAGATCAAATGTGAGACGCGGTTGGTTTTTGTCTGGCTTGCCCATGTTTACCGCTCTTGTATATATTGCGCAGTTCAGCTGGTGATGGCAATTCCCTGTCTCGGTCAATCTCTGTGTTGAGTGCGCGATGTCCCCCGCACCTCTGGTATAATTTGAGTGTCCCCACACCGCTCCCAGCACTGATCAGCCTCACAGCCCACCGCAGACGCAGTCCAGCTCTTATAACAGTTAGGCCCTCTTTTTTATTTCAGTGTCCCTGTGTAGAGGAGCCAGGGGGACCCAGCAGCACAGTCTCAGCCCATCCATGGATTTCATTACCCTGGCGGCAGGGGTGCCTCGCTCCACGCAGTTCTCCGCCGCATATGAGGCCCTCCGCTTACCTCCTGCACTTTGTAAGTTCCCTTTTTGGCTGTCACCCACTGGTATGCTGCTGTTCAGGTGCGCAGGTTGCTCCTCCAGAGGACAGGGGCCGCCTGTTCTGCCCGCCTGTGCCGTCGCTCTGTCTTCCTCCTCTAGCCCTCGCGGCAGCGTCCCGTCAGACGCGCGCGGCCCGCCCGGTGCCCCGGAGCCGGCCGCTCGCGCAGATCCCGACACCGCCGACGCTGCCAGAGGTCACTCACAGGCCGCGGCGCCGGTCAACGGGAGCCGCAGCGTACATCCAGCCGCGCCCTCGACGAGACAACCGGGCCGCCTCCAAAGCGCTTACAGGCACTCAGGGATGCAGTCCTCGTCCCTCGGGTCCAGCGTTCCCCGATCCGCGCCGCTCACTGTGCTCTTCCACTGCCTCACGCGGCCGCCATTGCCACACGGCCCGCGGGAGTCAGTCTTCAGCGTCCACACCCCGGGGAGCACACCGCTGGCAAATGTCTCGTTCGAGAGCTCACCACGCAGCTCAATCGATCCGCCGCCTCTGCTCCGTAGATGGCCGGGTCAGGGACAGGATTATTGCAGGATTTTAAAAGGCAGCCGGCAGAGCTACACTAGCGTGCGGCCATCTTGCCGAGCGCCAAGCCACGCCCCCAACTCCAGGGTTACTTGCTGTATGCAAGTATTGTTTCCGCCACTGAACACAGTCAGGGAGGCGCCGTTATGGCCTTTGCTGAATGTTTCTTTTATACAGTTTGATACTCTAAGCAGATTGAAAGCCATGCTTTTACAGCAACCCGTGCCCTTAACCTCTGCTCGAGAAACCTATGAACTTCAAGTTGCAAGGACCTCGACCGAGATACAGGCACTCATACGTACAAACTGCCCCATTCATTTCGCAGAAATGGTGGGACGTATCTTTAACATGTCAGATACGAGCGGAATTGTACACCTATTTAAGACCATAGGGTCAGGACTGTTAAGCACCTTTCAGACAGTCCTCGGAGTAATCCCAAATTTTATACAGTCCGTATTGGGAGGCGTATTTGGAGGATTCCCGCTCATCTTGTTTCTAATCGCAGGAATCCTGATTGTAATATTGCTGCTACGCAATGGACGGCCCACTTCCCGAGGGAATGGTGAACACGCTCCTGGAGCGGAAATACCGTGAACGCATGGTACAACTTCTGGGCATTTCATGCCTGCGAGAACTCAGTGCCTCCTGATTTCTATCATTTAGACCAGTCTGGATAGACTGCATCTTACCTGTGCTTCGATGCCTGTTCTGCGGAGAAGAATGCACGTTGGATCTTTGTCTAACATTTCCATCAGATGCGCCTCCGGACACGGATGCAATGCTGGACCCCATAAGGGCCCATGCTCTGCGTTGTCCCCAGCGGCTTCCAATTCTGATTAATGCATTCCTGGAGAATCCACAGGTGGCGTTCGCTCCTGCTGGGTTAGGTGACTCCTCCACAGGCACCCAGGTTACAACTGCCGCACAAGCTGCCGCAGCATCGACTGTTGGCAGTACTACATTCCATCTCTGTGCGATTAACGTTCTCTGTGAAGTGTTGGATTTGTCATCTACAGCAGCTAACACCGATAACATTGAGCTTCCCAGCCAGGACGCGTAATCTTGAATTGGCTCATCGTGTCCTAGGAAAGAATTC
The DNA here is from genome assembly GCA_963921515.1 of Calotriton arnoldi. NCBI lineage: Eukaryota > Metazoa > Chordata > Amphibia > Caudata > Salamandridae > Calotriton > Calotriton arnoldi. Next base: position 116,878 of record CAWUFW010017252.1, read on the forward strand.
GGCTTCTTCACTCGTTTCAAAATAAAACTTAAAACTTAAACTCAAAATAAATTTGGAACATTTTCTTACATTGACACTTTCGCTTGAGGAAAGTATGGCCTTCTCCTGCTTATGGTAATACAACTTCTATAGAGAGACGATATTGACTTTTAAGTGGCAACTAGGAAAAGCTGAATTTAAACATTTTTTTTTTTTTTAAACACCAACATTTTTTAACGATTTTTTAGAACCATGTTTTTATTTGCTTTTAAAAATGTTTTTAAATTGCCCAGATTTTAAGTATGGTCATTTATTATCCAGTTCGGAAGTGGAGTGGGTGTTATATCCCGCATAGATGCCCTAATGTAGATCCATTCGTACATGCCCTAAAATGGACGTATTTATATTTACCCTAATATGGTCATATTCGTACTTGCCCAATTATGGTCATGGCCGCATATGCCCAATTATGGTCACAACTGTACATGTCCTATTAGAGTATGATTCCTTATATAGGCATGATCTTTCACCTACATTGGTCCCAGCTAGTACACAACGAGCTCTGAGGGCTGAACGTTATCTATCCTGTGGTTTTGAATGCAGCAGGGTTCTTCCAAACACAGGCCCACACTGTACTCATTAATTATGCATGGCATTCTAAGAATACACCACCAGCATAATGTATGTACAAAGTTCACCCCTGACGTCTTCCTCATGTCCAATACAAACCATACTGAGGACCGAGACTCTTTAGGGTATAAATACACCACAGCTTGCCCCGGTAAAACAGAGGGAACCGAGACTTCCATGCTGACACACTGACCAGAGACGCTGAGGCTCCTGCATGCAGTCGCTCAAGCTGACAGTGGTCTGACACAACCCGGACGGGGTGTCCAACTCGAGACCAGGACGGGGTCCCACACTCTCTCTAATCAGGTATGGGGGTTCGACTAAATCCTAGGAGGATTCTTGGCTCTTAGCTTCTAAGACCTACACACATATGCTAGGTACACACAGGTACATCTAGGTAGGCATCGTAGGAGTAGGCACACTCTGCATAATGCTTTTATATTCTGTATCCATGATTATCGCAATATGGTAGAATTGTTCTATCCCTTTGCTTTTATCGTACTGCTAATAATATAACTCTGCTATTGCCTGCTGGTCTCTGCAGCACATATATTTTACACTAGAATAACAACTGTTCAATAAATACTTATTGAAACGCCCGACTGTTTATTCTGTGTAACTCTCTGAGACAAACCGAATAAGTGAGCACGAGTGACGGAGCGAAAGGTAGTACATTGTTTCCACGATTCGGAGGGAATCAGGGTTGTCATGTTCTAAGGTTGCCAGAAACTAATCTCTCCCCGATAAGAGGAGACACTAGTGGCACTGCGAGCTAGCTAATGCAAAACAATCTAACATAAGCGGTGGGGGTGCACAGAGTCAGTCTGCTACCAAGCCCACAGCTTATGTTACACAAACGCGCAGGTCCTGCATGGGTACTAGAGGAACTACACGACAGCATCTTGCTTTAAAATTAATAATAAATAATGCCGCTTTTGCTTTAAGCTTCTGCTAAGAAAACATTAACAGGGGATAGTGCAAAGGTGGGTGGTAAACAGTGAAAAGTGCATTACCATGTATTTAATGAATGCTTATGTTTATTCGTCATAGTGAGCCGAATGGGCCTGCATTTTCCTAAATTGGCCTGATAGATGAGGGACTGGAGAATGGAGCAAGAATGACCTGACAAAACAGACAGAAGCACTGAGCGCTGCAGAAGAAGAGCAAAAGTCCAAGGTTGATCAGTTCAGAAAGCATTGTATGGCTGCCAAAAGATGAGACTGGCCGTGGGACCCAAAACTTCTTCTGCGGGTGTACCTGAAAGACTTGCGCAAATTAAATGAGAAAGATACAAGTGTTGAAATGAATGAACGAGTCAAACATTATGTCATGTGAAAGGACGTAAAACAATGAGCATGCAGAATTTTGAACGTGAACCTGGTGGTGTGATGGACCACCTCCCAAACGAACCAATAAGCAGTCGAATTTTGTGCATTGTTTCAACTAATGTGGGTTGCACATGTAGGTTTTAGGGTATAACTGGGGTGCCTTTGGGGGTGTGTTTTAGTCTTAGGTCGGATGGAGAGGAGAGATGGGTGATTTTATCGCTCTCCGCCGGTTTGCAGAGAGGTCTAGAGGTTCCTGTCCCGTTCCTGATCCTTGAAATCTTTGTTCCTTGACTCAATTTCAGGGGACCCCCACTACCTCCTTGGCCAGGGGGGTGGTATTTCACTGATCCTTGCGTTGGTATTATCTTTCTGACCCGTACTTTGCATAATTATTTGCAAATGTATTTTTGTCTCTAAAACTTATGTCTCTTCATCTATCCACTCCGTCATGTATATTGTTTCGCATTATTTTGATGAAACTTATGTCTCTTCATCTATCCACTCCCTCACATGCATATCGTTAATTGATGATGAGTATGACACTGATTGCATTTGCTGATTGTTTTCTCTCCCTCTTGTGAGATTCTTTGTTTGCATTTGTAACCTGTATGCGATGAGCATTAATTATTCACATTTTATTCTGAGATAAATTTTATAAATCTTACCGAGAGTCTGTGTTTATTTAGCTCGTTAGTTAGATAGGACTATTATTACCATCAACTACTCAACTAATTGGTCCATCGACCAAGAGGAAAGAGAGTTGATATACAGGTCTAGTTATGTATTTACAAATGTTAGACATGAACCTGTGAAGGAAACAATGTTTCACGTCATTAAAACTTGACCCCCAGTGCAACAGGGATTTATGAGTTGGGTGAATGTGTATGGGCCATTTGTATGAAATATCAATGAGTATCGATCCCTGATAAAGTGTACCGCTGGATCACCAATGTGAATCCAAGTGCAACTCCCACATAATGGAGATGTATTGTTTGCACAACTGTGGTTAGTGCTGGAAAGAGATACTTGTAGAAATCCTAAAATGCAAACACACGTAAATCCAAAACTGAAGACAAAATAAAAACAAGTAAAATGGGCAAAATAAAATACACGCATTTTCCCTGCCAGCAGCAATATGCACATACTTTGTATAGGTATTTTACTCTGAAAAGTGGCAAGGCCAGAATTAATAAAAATACTGTTTGTCTGAGCGCATGCAAGACAGCATCATGAATGATCTGCTGAGGTGTACTTTAAAAAAAAATAAAACAATATACATTTCCCATAGCATTGGGAGCCCCTTTATCTCAGCACCTTAAATCAAGTTTAACGTCAAAGTACATTCCATGTTGTCTGACATTCATATCTAGGTAGTTTAAAATGATCTGCCCATCCCTGCCACAAAATATAATCAACAAAGCCCCATAATGTGGTCATCCATTATTGAATTAGTTTCAGTGGCCATGGCTGCACGACTCATAGGAGCTGAAACCAGAGTACAACGTGCCATGGTTTGCTTTTGTCTAATTCCTATTTTAGGGAGCTTGGATGCTATTTTATTAATCCAAAATCTGCACCACTTCATCTGGCTCGGCAAATGCTAATATTGTGTTCTTTGTATCGATTGTGTGCATTCAGTGCTCAATGTGTGGTCTGCAGAGGACTAGCATAGCAGTGAGGGCTGGACTATTCTTATAGGACCAGGAACAAGACTGATTTGCATGTGGCCGGTCTCGGTTTAGAGTGACACAGAGGGTGAAAAACTATGGGCTGGGATGCATCCCGACAGATCGCCAGAAGCTGAGATTCAGTTAAGGTGATCATAGGGCAGCGGTTCTGTCTAGACATGTGTCCCATGCTCACTCTGCCACAGCACTCGTGCTAGATGGACGAGGCCTAGCAAGAATTGTAACATTTCTCAGGCTGTTTATATCCTCGCCTGGACCAGGCCTGGCAGCTTGCTCTGGACTGTTCTTATTAGAGCAGCCACTGATTTGCATAAGGCTGCTCTCTGAAGTAGCATACTGGGTGAAAAATGATCGACAGGAATGCGGCTCCATGTGATTGCCAGTGGCCAGGATTAATTCAAGCATTTCTTCCATCACTTTGAAGTTTGTTGAATCTTGTAAACGGCCATCATCTACTCTCGCTCGAGCAAAAGGCAGGGAAACAACCATCTCCCATGGACGATCTCACAAGAGCAGACCCGTGTCCTGCTCATTAAAGCACCAAGAAGAAAGACATTGTTAAATGTTGAGCTATTTACATTCGTGCTACTTAAAAATAATGTAAGATTACATACCACACCTGTCAGGGGTTTCTACGGGTAACCAGTGTATCATACGGGATCGCACACTTCCAACAGCTGTATATCTAAGGAATAGCTCTGCTGTACACTGATCACTTGCAGCATTTCTGTAATTACGAGCAATCTCTGATGCCTACAACATTTGGACTGTAACATTTGTACGTGTCCTCATCTGCGCTACAAAGCTCTATATAAATTATACAGCTGCAGACCTACTTAGTCAACAATCAAGAAAGTGCTTAAGGCATCAGAAGGCTTATGGTAAGCTCGGTGTAAAGACCACTACAATGCAACAAAGTTTGAGAGACGGCTCTGCTATCCCAGATGGAGAAGCCATTCGTTTACTCTACAGGGCTCTGCTGCCTAGTATTAGAGATATATAAAAAGGCTCATAATGCTGACCAACAGCCAGCTGGGTACCACACATAAAAGGTGCAACATTAATAAATAAGAAACACGTTAAGATGAGTATGTTTATTTGTGTCTCCTCTGCTTCCCTTAACTCCTTTGCAGGGAAAGCTGCCCCCCCCACCACCCGGAACACAGGAAGACAGGTCACCTTCGTACACAGTGTCCTGGGGCAGGTTCCCTGGAGGAGTCAGTGTCGCTGTCAGTCAACAGAGGTGCACTTTGGGGGTTCAAAGGTTACGCGTTGCAGGACCCCCCAAAAGTAACAAACGCGAGAAAGCCTGTGCAGTAAAGTGCGGGTGGCAGGGGGTACCGCGGATCTCCCTTCACAGTGCATGTGCGCACTTTTTAAAACACACATGGGCATATTCACAAGAACGTGTGCTAAACATCTCCAAGAAATGTTAACGCACCTTTACACATCGCAGTCCATCGCGGGAAAATAACCCTGAGTTAACGTGGAATTCACAACACGGCGGTACCATGTGATAGTCTCCTGAAACCGCGGACAATGTCCACGATACAACCACCGCGACGGCAATAAAAACACAAACCCCAACACCAAAAAACATGCGATGAGCCCATTCGCGATGAGGAAATCAGCGATAAGCAGCGCCAGGCCTGCCATACACACACGGCAGGTGGGAAAATCACTACAAAAGGAGAAAAAGGACACAAACACAAAATGACCGACACCGAAGCACCATGGAGGCAGCCGGAGCAGGCGCAGAGGACGAGCGCAACCCCACAAATACCCCGGACGACCAGCCCGGGACCACGGTGACAGGGAAGGGCAAGGACAAGAAGAAGAGGAAGACGAAGTACAGTCCGCAGGAGAATCGGATCCTGGTCACGGAGGTGATAGAACACCATCAACAACTGTTCGTCGCCTCCAATGTGTCATTGGGCACCAGAAATGGATTATGGCGGGCCATCATGGACAAGGTGAACGCCGTCGGAGAGCACAAGAGGTCAATGGACGAGGTCAAGAGGCGATGGAATTACATCAAGCGCAAGACCAAGGAGAAACTCGCAGGCAACCAGAAGGCAGCAATGCAGACTGGAGGTGGGAGCCCAGCGCCACAGCTGGAGCTGGATGATATGGAGGAGCTGGTGTCGACAGTCATCAGTGTAGAAACCGTGGCAGGAGTCGGGGGACCGGACACTGCTCGACATGTCACAACACCACAGCAACAGGGTGAGTAACCACCAGATACTGGGGGGACTTGGGGAGATGGCCACAATGGCACACATGCACAATCAAGCAGAGCGCAGAGCACAGTGCACACCCACAATGACTCTGGATCATGGCCCTGATCTACACACTCTCACAATGTACATTGCCATGCTGTCTGAATGTCAACATGTACCATGCGGCCACATACATGAGGACACATTGTAACACAGCATCTCCCCTTCACATTGCAGGGGCACCGTCAATGCCACTTGCAGAGCAGTCCCAGCCACTCTTCACTGATGACGAGGAGGACACCACCAGCATCGACACCCAAGCCCTCAAAGACATCATGGAACTCATCCGCCACTCACCTCCAGGACCAGGGCAGCCCAGCTGCATCGAGGAGACCCCACCCACTCAACAAACCACCCAGCAGGAGGCACCCACAACCCCGGCTGTCACCCAAGACCCCCCCAAACAACACATGGCCTTCCAACGCCGTGTGTTGGAGGTCCAGGGGGAGATGGCTGAGCAGGTGCGGGTGGGGTTCGACCTCATGGCTACCAAACTCGACGCCATCCATGGGTGTCTGAGTCCCATCAGGGACCACCTCCAGTCCCTAATGGACACCCACACGCCGCTCCATGGTCTCCAACGAGCCCTGGCTGACATTGCTGGAGTCATGACTCGGAGACAAGAGCACCTGTCCGCTCAGAGTGGCTCCAGCGATCTCAGCCAGGAGATGGCATGCATGCGGAGGCTCATGGAGGACATGGTGCGGATGGAGGCAGAAAGGATGGCAGCCACCGCTGCACATCAGCGAAATGTAGCTGGGATCTATCATGCCCTGCATGTCCTCATCATGGCATTGCTGCCACAAGGCGTGGCGATGATGAATGCTGCTGCTCCCACACCATCCACATCTCCACCCCCTGGTGTGTCAGTACCTCCCAGTGCGGCAGGCGTATCCACTCCGGCACCTGATGTGTCACTGCCACACAGTGCGGCTGACAATCCTCCTCCGGCCCCTGATGTGTCAGTGACACACAGTGCCGCAGCCGGTACTGCAACTCCCACAGGTGGGGCAGAGCACACATCCGAGGACGAGGACGTGGATGGGCTTGAGTTCAGAAGGAGGCACTAGCATTCATGTCCGCCACCTTGCCTGTTTCTGCTTGGTGCCGCACATGGCCCCATGACCTGCCACTGACCCCTGAAACACTCCGCTGCACTCACCTTGGACCGCGACATGGACTGCCATATCCTGTTTGATGACCAATGACACGGCGACCACACTGCGGACTGTACCCTTCCTCTTCCGCAGTACTTGTCATCCCCGTATGGACTCTGGCTGGCCCTCCACGGGCCCATATTGTGTAGTGTGCTTGGCATGGACCTGTACTGCTCCAGCTTCAAAACTCCACCGGATGTGCAATAAACATCAAGAAACGCACTGCTGTGTCATATCTTTCATCATTCATGTATGAATGTGTGGATGAATGTAGGGACAGTGATTTTCCTTACGTCAATGATGCTCATCTAGTGGGATGCCAGTCACAGTGTGCTACATTGCCGATTGTGTTCTGGGTGCCGTAGACACTACAACAGGGACACACGCATTAGTCACTTCCTTGTCCGGACATGGACTGAACCACGCCCAGAGCCCCCGAGTCATTGTGGCATACCCTGCGCTGGTCCGGCGTACGCCAGGCCAGACCACTCCGCTTACGCTCAGAGGGGGGGCCCACATAGCTACATGTCACAGGCGAACACGCTGGTGGTATGCAGGTCACTGGTCTAGTTGTCAGCATGTCACGGCCACTCCCTGAGGGCAGGTTTGCACACACACCACACCCATCTGGCACAGGCGTCACAGGCCATGTGACCCCGCCAATATAAGGGGCCGACAACGTCACATTCCCCACTGCCGGTGGTGACTGGATGACGGACGCTCCACGGTTCTCAATCATAAAGGGCCCATGAGTTGTTGCGCACAGGGTTGGTCGCACCCGAAACCTTGCGCCCGTCACAGGCCTACCTGCACGTGGCGCTTACTGGGGTTGCACAGGGTTAGTGGCACCCGAAGCCTTGTGCCCATCACGGGCCTACTACCACATGGCGCTGACTGGGGTTGCACAGGGTTAGTGGCACCGAAATAGCTGAGCGGGTGTGCAGCCTGCGATGATGACGTATGCACTGATGTGGTCTCTGCCATTGATGACTCAGGACAATTTATGTGCAATCTAGGCATGAAAGCTAATTACTCAAAGTCATTTATTTTAGTAGCAGGTTCAAAACATCGAAATTATCCGCAAATCGCTACTGAAGGGGGAAAATTGGGGGTTGTTGATTCTTTGAACTATTTAGGGATTACGTTTGACTCTCAATCAAAGTGGCAATCAATGATTGTTAACAGAGGAATTCAGATGGAAAAAAACATTGGGGCCTTAAGTAAGTTTATAAAAAAAACTGGCTTGAAACCAATAGACTTAATAAAAACAGTGTATCAAGCCAAGACTGTATCTATCGCCACTTATGGGGCAGCTGTCTGGGGCATGAAAGACTGTACAAAATTGCAGATTATTGAAGATAATTTCTTGAAAAGGGTCCTCTCGCTACCAAAGTCATGTGCCAATTATAAGTGTCACATGGAAATGAGGACTCCTTATATTACTGATATAATTGCAATGGCCCCGATTCTAATGTGGCACTCAATATGGCGAAAGGAGACCCTTGCTCTGACAAGAGACATTATCAAAGATGTTTTGAAACTAGATGGAGCGGGTAACATCATTTGGCTAACTTATGTTGAATCAACACTGAAGGCGGCTGGGCTACATTATCTTTTTTGGATCCTACCACTTGTAGTTCTATATCAAAAACTGACTTAAAAACCCGACTACTTTCTAATCGACAGATAAGAAGGGAGACTAAAAACATTACTCTGTCAACAGTTAAATCCTACTTGAATGGCCCTAGTATAAACCTAATGAACCCAAATTTAACATATCTATCCTTTGTTACTAATCTGCGACATAGGTACATTCTGGTGAGGTTTCGACTAAATTACATCCCGCTAATGTTGGGTTCTCCCCGTAATGTTTATGCTGTTTCTGAACTCCCACTTTGTACCTGTGATAATCGATCTGCACAGGATGATATACATTTTTTGTTTTTCTGTAAATTTTATCATGATGAAAGGAAGCGTTTTATTATCCCTATTATGCGTAAAATGAATTTTAACCAGTGTCGTGTAGCCCTTTACTATCTCCAGCTACTACCTGATCCTTTTATTTGTTTTTCTCTAGCGTCTTTTTTATTATTGGCGCTAAAAAGAGATCTATAACCGGCTAAAATTCTATATCTACAAATGAAATTAACCTATTATTGTGTAAATAAATATGAATTTGTCTTTTAAATGTAATAGCTTTTTAATATTGTTAATATTTTAACTGTGTTGTAATGCTGTGAAATGTTTTCTTTTCTCTTATATGTAGTATACTTTTTATGCCTACATTGTGTTGGCGAAATAAAGTTATTCTGACTGACTGACTGACTCAGGACTCAGCGTCAGGTGTGGGACCTGCTGGGCCGCGGGGCGGCTCCGCATGATGTGGACCATGCCATGGTGGCGGGACCGGGGCCTGGAGCTTGCACAGGCACGTGGTGTGCCCACTGGTGGACACACCGTTGGCGGCAGGTGAGCAGTGGGCCCGGGGTGCGCAAGTGCGACCAGCCAGCGCTGGCCGGCGGGAGGGGGTGGGGTGCGGCTGCATGCATGTGCAGGGATGGACAGGCGTTGTTGCCGTGTGCTGTGTGATGGACTCTGCCATGATTGACTCTGGCCTCGATTACAGATTGCAGACCTGGTGGCTTGCAGTGTATCCCGGCACGTGGTTGGAGACACACCGGTGGCAGCAGGTGAACAGTGGGGCCTGGGTGCGCAGGGGCGGCAGTGTCTCTCTCTCTCTCCCTTCCTTCCTTCCCTCTCTCTCTCTCTCTCTCTCTCGCCCTTCCTTTCCTTTTCTCTCTCTCACTCTCTCTCCTTTCCTTCTCTCTCTCTCACTCTCACTCTCTCTCCGTTCCTTCCCTCTATCACTCTCTCTCTCTCTCCCTTCCTTTCCTTCTCTCTCTTTCTCTCTCTGCCTTTCTTTCCTTCTCTGTTTCTCTGTGTCTCGCTCCTTTGATGTGTGCATGGCACACGTTCTGATTTTGTGCTTTATTTTCCAGGCTGTGACATCGAGATTGTCCCGGACAGACCCGACAAGAGTCTTCCACATTGGTGTTTTGTGTTGTATTTCAATAAAGTTTTTGGTTGTTACTTCAGTGCTGTGTGACTGTTTCTCGTTCTTCTGGCCACACATGTGTGTTATTTTTTGTCAATGTGCGTCATCATGCGCTTTTTGTGGCTCTTGGGTCGTGCACGGTATGTGTATGTCCGGGGGAGGCTGGGGGATGTGGAGGTGGGTGTTGTGGCCCTCATGGGTATCGGAGCTGCATGATCGTTGTCTCCATGGCATCTGTGGGTCTTCAGGTGTGGCTCTTGGCTGGGCTCCCTTTCATGCTGCAGGTAGTCGTCCTGCTTAACACCAGCAAAAGGCAGGGGTTAAATCCCTGGTGCTACCGCGGCTTATCGTCTGTTTTTGGTTCGCATCGCAGATCTGGCAGTTCGTTGTGAAAGTGGTGTTGTGGTGTTTTCGTGTGTTTTTGCACGGGAACGCCTACTCTGCATCTCATTAGGGTTAGTTGGTGGTGTCCACCTTGGAGATAAATTTTGGGGCAGTTATCGCGGGAATACTGGCGATGTCTGCAGTTTGCACCCGCTTGTGAATGGGGTGTTAAATCTATCTCCACTTTTGATGAGTTAAGGTGGAGATAAATCGGAGATAAGTCCTTGTGAATATCCCCCACAGTTGTTAGCTTTTGACCTGTTCTGCAAGTCCATTTGCTTTTTTTTTTTTACAAAATTCATCAAGGTGTATCTGTAATTTTGAAGCGTAGAACTTAACTGCTTAGTGGTTCAAGAAGTCTGCACCTACGGGGTGGGGGATGGAGTATTGGGGGTTTGGGGGGCATGGTTTACAGCCTGTGTGCTTCGTTTGGCAGTCACACCATCAGCCTGGAACGGAACGCGTTTTCTAGAAACAGTCCTATATGTGCTCCCTTAAAGTCGAAAAGTTGCATGGTTGAGTGTCTTATCGGAACTGGCAAATATCTCGGAATATTATCTTCATTTTGTATAATAACAAACTTTAAAGAAGAGCAATTGAAAAAAAAATATTATATAATGACATTTTTTTACATCCTGGCATTTCCAATATTCCAAATTATTATACCGTAAAAGTGTTCTGGGGAGGGAAGATTGCACTTCAGAAGCGATTGCCTAATATTAGTTTGCGTGGTGGTTTATTTTTTTTTGTAAAACATTCCTTGTATTTGAAAATCCGAAATACTAACAGAAATTAACAAGTCGCAGCTCACAACAATAAATCAAAGTTCCCTGTGTGGGGGAAAAAAAACCAGCACCAAGCCCGGTTCATGATTTTTCTTCGGCAAAGGGCAGGCTTATAGTTTTAAAACTGTAGCATTTACACATTTGTAGATTACACTGTAGTTACAAACAAAGGAATAGAAACAGACATATGTCTACGAGATTGGTTGTTGTAAAAACAATAAGTAGTGCCCATGTTAATTGACATGGCTAGAATTTTCACTTGTTTTGGCATTATGTGCTATATGAAGATTGATCACAGAGGACAAGAGGAGGGGAAACAACCATCTCCCATGGAGGATCTCACAAGAGCAGACCCGTGTGCTGCTCATTAAAGCACCAAGAAGAAAGACATTGGTAAATGTTGAGCTATTTACATACGTGCTACTTAAAAATAGTGTAAGATTACATACCACACCTGTCAGGGGTTTCTAAGGGTAACCAGTGTATCATACGGGATCGCACACTTCCAACAGCTGTATCCATCTAAGGAATAGCTCTGCTGTACACTGATCACTTGCAGCATTTCTGTAATTACGAGCAATCGCTGATGCCTACAACATCTGGACTGTAACATTTGTACGTGTCCTCATCTGTGCTACAAAGCTCTATATAAATTATACAGCTGCAAACCTACTTAGTCAACAATCAAGAAAGTGCTTAAGGCATCAGAAGGCTTATGGGAAGCTCGGTGTAAAGACCACTACAATGCAACAAAGTTTGAGAGACGGCTCTGCTATCCCAGATGGAGAAGCCATTCGTGTACTCTCCAGGGCTCTGCTGCCTAGTATTAGAGATATATATAAAGGCCCATAATGCTGACCAACAGCCAGCTGAGTACCACACATTAAAGGTGCAACATTAATAAATAAGAAACGCGTTAAGATGAGTATGTTTATTTGTGTCTCCTCTGCTACCCTTAACTCCTTTGCAGAGAAAGCTGCCCCCCCCACCCGGAACACGGCAAGACAGGTCACCTTCGTACACAGTGTGCTGGGGCAGGTTCCCTGGAGGTGTCAGTGTCACTGTCAGTCAACAGAGGTGCACCTTGGGGGTTCAAAGGTTATGCGTTGCAGGTCCGCCCAAAAGTAAAAAACGTGAGAAAGCCTGTGCAGTAAAGTGCGGCTGGAGGGGGGTACCGCGGATCCCCCTTCACAGTGCATGTGCGCGCTTTTTAAAACACACAGGGGCATATTCACAAGAACGTGTGATAACCACCGCAAGTTCAGCTTAACGCAACTTCTCACATCGCAGTCCATCGTGGGAAAACAACGCCGTGTTAATGTAGCATTATCAACCTGGCGTCACCATGCGATAGTCCCACGATAACGCGTCAAATGACCGCGTTAAAAACAACGCGGCGCCGAAAAAATGCGAAACACCAACGCGAATAAAGTTGCGATGAGGCCAACCACGAAAAAAAAAACTGCGACAACCAGCGATAGGCCTGCAATCCGCACGCGTCTGGTGGAAAAATGCACCATAAAAGCTGAACAAGAAAAACACACCATAAACAAATCAAACTGTGCAGCAACATGGATGCACCCGGAACGAGTGCCCAGGTCAACGCGAACCCCACAAGCCCCACAGACCACCAGCAATGAACCTCGGGGTCGGGGTAGGCCAAGGAGAAGAGGAAGAGGAAGACGGGGTACAGTCCGCAGGAAAACCCGATCGTCGTCACGGAGGTGACAGAGCACCAACAACAACTGTCCGTCACCATCACCGTGTCATTGGCAATACAGACGGAAAAATGGCATCCCATCGTGAATGCAGTCGGAGTGCTGAGGAGGCCAAGATGTGCCGGCACGATGTGAAAAGCCTAACCAAGCAGAAACCCGCTGCCAACAGGAAGGCAGCAACGGCGAATGGAGGTGGGAGTCCTGCGCCACAGGAGGAGCTGGAGCAAATGGCGCCCACAGTCATCAGTGTGGAGACGGTGCAAGGAGTCGGGAGTCCGGACACTGCTCGACATGACCTGACACAACAGCAACAGGGTGAGTAACGAGCAGGGACTGTGGGGACGGGGTTGGGACGGGCACAATGGCACACATGCACAACGACATGTAGCACACCGCACACCCACAATAACCCTGGGTCATGTCCCTGATCCCCGTGGCACACTGCAGCACACATACAAACATCAAGTAGGCCCCCGTTCCCCATGTGCCCAAAGGGGTCCCACCCCACACATCACCAATTACACAACACATTGCGAAACACAGCAAAGATGCGTATGTGAGAGCCACACTGACAATACAAGTGACACCACATGACCAGCAGCATGGCTGGAGTACAATTACCATGACATTGTGCACACCACTAGACTGAGGTGGCTGAGTGTGGACCACATCCGGAAAGGAGCAGGTCACATTCTGACACATCCACCTGCACAAACAACCACTGACGTCAATAACACATCTGCAGACAAACAATGCACAAGAGTACAAAAACCGTCCAAGAGCACAAATGACCCAAGTTGCCAACATCACAGCACCTCAAAAGCACAAAAGCCAAAGGCACACCGCCTCCAAGGAATAAGGGGCAGCAAAATCACAGCTGCAGGTGCGACTCCCACACAAAGCAGGACACACACATAGCAATTACAGCACACCCACATGGACGACAATGTGGTACACAGCCCAATACCTACACTGCAGAACAGAGGACACAACTGGGTCCGCCTGTGCATAGAAAATGGCCAATCACATCTGACATAGCAGGAAACTGTGAGATGCAAATGTACATGTACAACCTCACCTACGTCATGTAGTCCAAATGTCCACTGTCCCGCATCAAATAGTCCGCCCCTCCCAAACAGTCACAATGTACATTGTCATGAAGTCTGAATGTAAAGTTGAACAATGCGGCAACATACATGCCAACACAATGTCAACAAGCATCTCCCCTTCACATTGCAGAGGGACAAACAACACCCCCAGCAGAGCAGACCAGACAACTCTACAGTGATGCTGGAGAGGACCACCACACTTCCGACACCTACGCCCCACAACAGTCCATGGACATCTTAGGCAATCGACCTCCAGGAGCAGGGCAGCACCGCTGCATCAAGAATACCCCACCCCCTGCACAGACAACACAGCTGGACGCACCCACCACCCCGGCTGGCTCCCAGCAGCCCACCCAAGCACACATCGCATTCCAAGGCCAGGTGTCAGACTGCCAGAAGGGGGTGGCCGAACATGTGCGGGTGGGGTACTACCTCATGGAAGCCGAACCAGATCACATACGAGGTGTCTAAGTCCCATCAGGGCCCACCAACACTCCCCAACGGAGACCCACACTGCGACAGAGACACATGCCTTTGCACATTTCCAGTACTGAACCACACCCAGAGCCACAGGATGATCATCCACACCCCCACGCCGGACTGGCGTACGCTGGCCCAGTTCACTCCTTTTATGTATTGAGTGGGGGACGACAAAGCTACATGTGCAATGTCCAACCCGCTGCCTGCGGTGACATGGCTGCGTCCTCTGTACATGGCACAATGTAATGTTGTAGTGCCCGGGGCACAAATGCATACATCATGAGCACACGGACACACACAGATAGTTCGTTGAACTGGCCACGGGCACGTGTGCTCGACACCTTTATTGGCATGGTCACATGTACAGTGACGCATGTGCTGGATGTGTGTGGGGTGAGTGTAAGCCAGCCCTCATGGAGTCGTTGGTGCTGGCAACAACTTGAACAGTGATCACAATTGAAGCAGAAACATAAAACACCAGCACAACAGAAACATCTGTGAAGCATCATGGTGGTAGCCGGAGGGAGTACAGTGTTCACCCAACATGTAAGCAGAATATTCCTTGATTTGTGGTGCACTGAGTTAGTGGCACCTGAAGAGCTGAGCAGGGTATCAAGCTGATGATGGCCCCCACGACAGGTGTGAGCAACTCTGACAGTCTGGCAGTAAGACACTTCCGACTCTGGCACCTGTTGTTTGGAGTTGGTCCTGGCGGTGGTGGCATGTGCATCCTGCGATGATGCGACGTCCGGGCAGGTCAGGACTCGATTTGATGTGTGAGCCAAGGTGGACCACAGTTGAGGCCGGAGGCAGCGGTCAGTAGGGGCCCACAGCCACGTGTCGTTGGCCCGCGATGCACAGGGTTTGTGACACAAGGGCAGTTGTCGGCAGTGTTCGGACACCTCCGTAACAATGGTCCTTTTCTCCTCCGGACTGAACCGCGTCTTCATCTTACTCGTCTCCCTGCGTACAATGATATGTACTCCGCCATGCAGAAATCACGGATCAGTTCAACATATGTGATCTACTCATCCGCAGTGTAGGCCGAAGGCGTAGTCATCAGTGGCCCACAGACACGTGTGGTTGGGATGCCATGCACATACTTTGTGTCACCACATCGAAGGGAGTATAGTGATATAAACTCAGCCATAAAGTGTGTACTCTGCCATAGCATAATCAAGACTCAGTTCCAAATGTGTAACCTACTTGAGCGTAGTGTAGGCCCGAGGCAGCGGTGGAGTACGTCAACGAAAAAGGAATAAAGCGGGCCTGTGTCGCGGAGGCCGTGATGGTCTGAGGAGGCTGCGAAGGTCGCGGGCCTCAAGCTTGGAGCTTGCGCCGGCACGTGGTGGGCCCTCTTTGACACACGCCGGTGTCAGCAGGTGAGCAGTGAGGCCTGGCTGAGCAGGGGCGGGCATGACGGGTGTAGTAGAGTAGGATCTGCATCTTATAGTTACCCCCACTTTTTGCTGATGTTTCACTGTTTTCAACTTAGTCTGACTGGGATCCTGCTATTCAGGACCCCAGTCTATCTGCTTTCTCCTCTAAATTGATTGCATGTACTTTAGGTACACTCCAGATTGGATTCTGGGGTACCCTTATAAGTCCCTAGTATATGGTATACTATGTACCCAGGGGCATAGGTACCCCAGAGGCCTCCTAGGGGCTGCAGCATGTATTATGCCACCCGTGAGAGACCATTCAAAATGACACCACAGGTCTGCTACTGCAGCCTGTGTAAGGTGGTGCATGCACCCCTTGCTTAGATATAGGTTCACTATATCTATCCTAATCACTGCACATATAAACCTATCAGCCACCCCTATGTCAGGCCTTATCAATCCTGAAAGCAAAAGACACACGATTGATGGACGGACTGCAGAACAAATCAAAACATTCACCCCCAGTCAAGAGATCTGGGTTAAATCCATCATTCTTTTGCTCACCATGCCACCCCAGTTTAGACCTGGCCATATGCAAATCAGTCTTGACCCTGTGCCTCATGGGAACAGTCCAGCCCGAACTGCCAAGCCAGGTCCTCCCTGGACCGGAAACAAGCATCCTAGGACCGGTTTCGGGGTTTCACCCCTCTTCAGCCAGGATAGCTTGATTCCAGTGGCACAGTGAGCCCAGGACCCACGTCTGGGCATACCTGGCGCACTTAGGGCGAGAAAGCAAAAGACACACGATTGATGGACGGAATGCAGAACAAATCAAAACATTCACCCCCAGTCAAGAGATCTGGGTTAAATCCATCATTCTTTTGCTCACCATGCCACCCCAGTTTAGACCTGGCCATATGCAAATCAGTCTTGACCCTGTGCCTCATGGGAACAGTCCAGCCCGAACTGCCAAGCCAGGTCCTCCCTGGACCGGAAACAAGCATCCTAGGACCCTTTTCGGGGTTTCACCCCTCTTCAGCCAGGATAGCTTGATTCCAGTGGCACAGTGAGCCCAGGACCCACGTCTGGGCATACCTGGCGCACTTAGGGCGAGAAAGCAAAAGACACACGATTGATGGACGGAATGCAGAACAAATCAAAACATTCACCCCCAGTCAAGAGATCTGGGTTAAATCCATCATTCTTTTGCTCACCATGCCACCCCAGTTTAGACCTGGCCATATGCAAATCAGTCTTGACCCTGTGCCTCATGGGAACAGTCCAGCCCGAACTGCCAAGCCAGGTCCTCCCTGGACCGGAAACAAGCATCCTAGGACCGGTTTCGGGGTTTCACCCCTCTTCAGCCAGGATAGCTTGATTCCAGTGGCACAGTGAGCCCAGGACCCACGTCTGGGCATACCTGGCGCACTTAGGGCGAGAAAGCAAAAGACACACGATTGATGGACGGAATGCAGAACAAATCAAAACATTCACCCCCAGTCAAGAGATCTGGGTTAAATCCATCATTCTTTTGCTCACCATGCCACCCCAGTTTAGACCTGGCCATATGCAAATCAGTCTTGACCCTGTGCCTCATGGGAACAGTCCAGCCCGAACTGCCAAGCCAGGTCCTCCCTGGACCGGAAACAAGCATCCTAGGACCGGTTTCGGGGTTTCACCCCTCTTCAGCCAGGATAGCTTGATTCCAGTGGCACAGTGAGCCCAGGACCCACGTCTGGGCATACCTGGTGCACTTAGGGCGAGAAAGCAAAAGACACATGATTGATGGACGGAATGCAGAACAAATCAAAACATTCACCCCCAGTCAAGAGATCTGGGTTAAATCCATCATTCTTTTGCTCACCATGCCACCCCAGTTTAGACCTGGCCATATGCAAATCAGTCTTGACCCTGTGCCTCATGGGAACAGTCCAGCCCGAACTGCCAAGCCAGGTCCTCCCTGGACCGGAAACAAGCATCCTAGGACCGGTTTCGGGGTTTCACCCCTCTTCAGCCAGGATAGCTTGATTCCAGTGGCACAGTGAGCCCAGGACCCACGTCTGGGCATACCTGGCGCACTTAGGGCGAGAAAGCAAAAGACACACGATTGATCAATCCTGAAGGCAGGGTGCTGGGTTTTATGTGAGAGGGTGCCCATGCATGAGAAGAGCCCCTCTGCAGCCTTCGGAACCTATTCTCCGGGGTTGTTTGTGATGCAGCCAACCATATATACTTAAGTGCATAATAACCTCGCGGTAAATGCTATGTGATTACCATTCTTCCGGCATTGCCGCTTCTCCGTTGTGTGGGGGACTTGCCCTTCATTTTGCCAGGCCCTGGTGGGACATGGGTCCCAGGGCTTCACCTTCGCTGATCGAGGACCGCTTCAGGGGACTACAATTTTCAGCATTCTTAGCACCCGCCACAGCTGCAGCGAGTGAGGGGGAGGCGTTGGTCATCGCGCTTATAGCGCTGCCTCTCTCCCCGCGGCGCGGGTGATTACCATTCTTCCCACATTGCCGCTTCTCCGTTGTGTGGGGGACTTGCCCTTCATTTTGCCAGGCCCTGGTGGGACAGGGGTCCCAGGGCTTCACCTGCGCTGATCGAGGACCGCTTCAGGGGACTACAAGTTCCAGCATTCTTAGCACCCGCCACAGCTGCAGCGAGTGAGGGGGAGGCGTTGGTCATCGCGCTTATAGCGCTGCCTCTCCCCCCGCAGCGTGGGTGATTACCATTCTTCCCGCATTGCCGCTTCTCCGTTGTGTGGGGGACTTCCCCTTCATTTTGCCAGGCCCTGGTGGGACAGGGGTCCCGGGCTTCACCTGCGCTGATCGAGGACCACTTCAGGGGACTACAAGTTCCAGCATTCTTAGCACTCACCACAGCTGCAGCGAGTGAGGGGGAGGCGTTGGTCATTGCGCTTATAGCGCTGCCTCTCCCCCCGCGGCGCGGGTGATTACCATTCTTCCCGCATTGCCGCTTCTCCGTTGTGTGGGGGACTTGCCCTTCATCTTGCCAGGACCTGGTGGGACAGGGGTCCCAGGGCTTCACCTGCGCTGATCGAGGACCGCTTCAGGGGACTACAAGTTTCAGCATTCTTAGCACCCGCCACAGCTGCAGCCAGTGAGGGGGAGGCGTTGGTCATCGCGCTTATAGCGCTGCTTCTCCCCCCGCAGCGCGGGGGACGCGCCCGGGCAAAGCCTGGGCCAAGGGCGGGCCCGTCCTTGCCCGTCATTGCCAGGAGGAGCCAGGGCAGGGCCACCCTCTTTCGTTTATCATCTGGTGCTGGAGTGTGGTGAGAGATAATAACGGATCCAAGAAAAACTTCTTATCGGCCTTTTAATCTGTAATTGTACATTGAGAAAACTGACTTTGCCTATCAAATAGTGGTGTTAATTGTGAAACCCGCGTTTGAACCAAGGTGCATCCTACTGATATGCGGAAGAGAAAGAACATGGAGGGTGGAGGAGGTGGGGTGGATAGTGGTAATGCAGGCAGAAATCGTAAAGGGAAAAAGGCTAGAAAGTTAACTAAGTATTCTGGCAGTAACTGTGTACTTGACCGTATAGATACAATAATTGAGGAATGTGAGGAAATACTGGAATCTGAGCCAAGCCCGCACTTAGACAGGGATGAGTCCTCCCCTAGTATAGCACAGCTACCAAGGGAAAATGCACTCAAGGGTCCTGCTATTCCCGCCATGTTTCTGACACACAAAAAAGGTTTGAAGGCTACTGGAGGGGAGGGAGGAATGTTCACAACTGAGGCGAGTAATTTGGCTGCCAGTATTGTTAATCCCCCTTCAATTGAAGATAGCCACCATCAAAATTACGAACCTATAGTAACATGTTCAAATAGATATGCCATACTGTCAAACATCCAGGGGGAGTGTAACACACAGTTATCGCCCTTACTATCAAATAAAAAAGTAGACTCAGTGGCAGATTATACACCAGCCCTGCACGATATAATTCAGGTGGTGTATTTACTTTGGGACGAAATAGGGACCCTGAGGACACAGATCGATAACTTAACCTCAATGGTTAGGCACATGACAAATAGTGGGCCCCCGAGCCAAGATTGTGCAATTCTCGGAGCTAACGATCCTGCCCCATTTAGTCAATAAACTGTCCTGAGTAACTCACCTGTCTCTCAAAAGCCCGTCGAGCAGTATAATACCACCCCTTTAAAACCCACAACATCGTTCTCCATTGCAAACAAATCACCTTTTGCTACACCAAACACTCCCAGGCTACCAAATATGGAAGCACCAGGAAAGCATCCATTGCTTGATAGGAGCAAGAACATATGTACCTCTGCAAAACAACAGTATAGCAATTATGAAGGTAGGGGACATTCGAATTTAGTAAAGGCACATAACACCTATAGAATTTACATGGTAAACGTCCCAAAGCTGGACCCTGAGAGTAGAATGGAAAGTGGTGATTCATTGACCAACAAGGCGATCCATTGGATACGTCATGTAAGGGGGTGTCGCTCAGTGATTAGGGATGACATTACTAAGGCACGTAGGCTTACCTCCTCCGCTAATCACTTAGATTGTATTGAATTAACTTTACGGAGTGAGGAACTGGTTGAAAATCTATCGGCTTTGGAGTTTAGAACATGTTCCCCCGATTTCTCTGCAATCCAGCTAAGGAGGTTCCCTCCTGCCAGTCAGTCGAGTTACTTGCGGTCGGCAGGACGGGCTTCTCCGTGCTTGATTGTAATGACTGACTAATGGGAGACTTTGGGCCGGGGCCCGACGGAGGCAATGATTCAGGAGCTCACGGGGGTCGTCACTCAGTTTCAAATTCCAATTTCATTAGCAGGACCGTAACGCTTACTCAAAGGCGAGTTTTACATTCTCCTCGCTTAGAACACCAGCATGAGCTTAGCAATAATTTTCAAGGCTACATAAATGAGTCACTGCATACTGGTCATGCTATTACAAGGGGCACGTTGCTATCTTGGAACGTTGCGGGATTGAATGCAAAATTTATGTCTCCAGAATGGCTTGTTTTTATTAATTGTTTTGATATTTTCCTTTTTCAAGAGACTTGGCTGTTGGCACCCCTATATTGTGCAGGGTTTTTAAACTATTCTATTCCAGCTGTAAAAGGGAAAAAAGGTCGGCCTTCAGGCGGTCTAACCATATGGGTCCGCCAAGAATTGGGTATAAGCATTAGGGAACTTCCATCTAGGAATAATGACATCCAAGTGCTAAGATTAAATCTAAGCCCCTTAAAGAACATTGACGTTTATAATGTTTATGTGAGGGGAACTAGAGGGGGCAAGTCCCAAGTTTTAGCGGCTTTGGACAGCCTCCTCGACCTATATTCAATGGACGCCAATGTTATTATTGCAGGTGATTTTAACGTAACGTTTGAGCCACTCGCTACCTCAGACTGGCATCTAACTGACGAAGAAGATGGCCATTGGGGGATTCCAAAACTTGACCTTGACCCAGTAAAAAAATGGACAGAGGTGGTCATTCAGATCAACTCTATTTGTTTAGAAAAGGGGCTAAGGGCACTGAATGGCAGGATGCCCCAAGACAGGCTAGGGGCAAACACTTTCGACAATGGGTACAGCAAGAGTAGGATATATTATATCCTCTCAAGTGTGAAACTTTGGCATGCAAATGACGACATGGATGTAAGGGATCGTCCTGAAAGTGACCATAATCCCTTGTGTATAATTCACAGATGGTGGGAGCATAAGACATTGTGTGGTGGGGAGACGGAATTGTATCCTCAAGGCGTAGCCCCCACCAATGACATGAGATGCCTCAAATGGTCACGAATAGCCGAAAATCCCCAGTCGCTGGCCAGCATCAACAAAGATGTAGATAGTGCTCTAATAGAGTTAGAGAATATTCTGTCCACTAATGGGAAACTGGAGTTTTTCACTCAGTCTCATGATAGATTATTTATGTGCATGAGATCCCATTTTGTCAAGTATTGCAAACCGAAGAAACATATAGATCAGATGCCATGCCGTTGGTACAACAAGGAATGTAGGCAGGCAAGAGCTTTTCTTGGGAATGCAATTAAGGGCAGAGAGTCGGTTATGGTACGTTCAGCTAGGCAGGAATATAAAAGAGCCATGTACAAAGCCAAACGCTCTTGGGATGAGCAGAGATGGCAGGACCTCAAAGAAGCCAGTACCCAGAGAAACAGCAAACTGTTCTGGAACATTATAAAATGGGGCAGAGGGGGTCAACCAGAATCACCGCATATCTATGTCTCCCAGGAAGATTGGGTGAAATATTTTAAACCCCAATACGCCAGGTGTCTTACTGTGAAACATGTGGATGACCCCAACCATGTGTTCTCTGTAGAAGAGGTTTTTAAATCCAATGATGTTGCGTTAGCTCTGGAAGCAGTTGTTGGGGGGAGAGCGCCAGACCCTGATGGCATTCCCGCTGATGTGTTCCTTTATGATAAACCAAGATGGGGTAGATATATTTTGATGATGGCTAATGCAGTTGCCCAAGGCGTCCCTATACCGGATTCTTGGAAAGGGGCAGTAATAATCCCCGTACACAAAAAAGAAGATAAGTCATTACCGGGGAATTACAGACCCATTAGCTTGATAGACACGATCCAAAAGATTGTGGGTAGGCTGATCCTCAACAAAATACAAGAGTGGATTGAAGATCATAGCATACTGTCCCCTCTGCAGGCAGGTTTTCGGGCGTACACTAGTACCATCGATCAGGTGTTCCGATTTATCCTCTTGCACTGGAAGATAGTTACCCTGGGCAAAGGCAGTTTGTACGCAGCCTTTGTTGATTTAAGGGCAGCGTTCGATCTTGTCCCTCGCTCTAGACTATGGGTAACGCTAAATGAGTTAGGACTGCCTATAGAACTTCTTACACTCATAATGAGGTTGCATGAGGACAATTACGCTAAAATTAGATGGAACTCCCAGGGCATGGTTACTAGCCCGTTTCCAGTGGAAAGGGGGGTACGCCAGGGTTGCGTTACGGCACCAACATTATTTACCCTGTATATTAATGGAATAGTGGATTGCATGTCATTGGTGAATACTGATGCCCAGTCATTAGGAGGTGTAAAAATTCCAATTTTAATGTTCGCAGACGACACATTAATTATTTCAAAGACCCCCCAGTGGGCTGCAGCGAGCTCTGTTAATTTTTGAGGAATTTTGCTCCGATCGTGGTCTTGAAGTTAATGTGTCGAAAACGAAATTTATGGCTTTTAACTCTCATAGAGCTTTTAAAGGTAACATTTTTATGAATAATCGATTGCTGGAACAGGTTAGAGCATTCTCTTATCTGGGGGTCAACATACAGAGTAACCTAAAATGGAACTATCAAATTGACATGGCCACACTAAAGCACCAACAACTTTCGGGCACACTAAGCTTGGAGCACAAAAAATCACTTACAAAACCTATTAGACCTGTGCTCCAAGTTTATGACATGAAGGTGGTCAGTTCAGCCCTGTATGGTGTAGAACTATGGGGGTTTGAAAACATATCAAAATTGAGTACCTTAGAAAATAAGTTTCTAAGCAGCATCACAAACCTCCCCCAAAGCACACCATTATGTCCACTACTATACGATCTTGGCAGAAAATCTCTATCTGATATTGCCAAATTGCGTCCAGTGTTATATTGGCGTAGGTTGTGGACTACCCCGGAACTAATGCCTTATGCCGAGGGCTTTATGGATGTGATAAAATCCGACAATTTTCACAAAATTGGTTGGTTACGGGGAGTTAGAGAAGTTTTGGTAGATGTTGGCATGAAAGAGCTTTGGGAGGACCCAACCAAGGCCTGTTTCCCCCAAAAAGATTCTAAAGAAAAGTATTGGGAGATGGTTAATTATAATACCCTGAGACATAGCGATTCAGCCTCTTTGACAGGAATTTTCTTGGAATTCAAATATACTCCGAGCCTTGAATCATACTGGGACACTATGACCAAACCACTGGATAGGAAACTGTATTTTCAGCTAAGGGCGGGTGCGTTGCCCCTAAGATCTTTTTCTTCCAGGTGGTTTAATTCAAGTGATAATAAGTGCTCGGCTTGTATGGCCCACAAAGAATCAGTTGCTCACATGCTCTTTGCCTGTTCTGCTTACAATGTCCCTCGTCGGGTATGGTTGAGCCCAATCTGTAAACTGTTGGGCACCAGAAGGAGTGTGGAAGCTGAAAGGATCATACGCACCAACACTTCTTCTACTATCTCAATAGCTGTGGCAAAATATCTTGGGTGGATGTGGGTAATAAGGTTAAAATCTATATCTGTGTGAAATGCTTCTGTAAATGGGATGAGTCAGCTTATTGATCCTGCATTACAAATGTTTTGTATTCTCCTGACTTACTCAGTTTTTCTTGTAGTTTAGACCTGTATCATTAGAGATGAAGCTGCTTTTATGGGGGCTTTAGTGATCGGAAATATTGCACAAAGTTTTATTATTTGTAATCATGGAGTTTTAAAAAAATAATGTTTTGCTCTATTGAAGGGTCATGCCAATTAACATTTAAATGAATTTTCCCCAAACAGGATTACTTTATAATGTACAAATGATAATTTTAATGTATATTTATTGTTTAATGTTTATATATATATATATATATTTTTCTTGTAATATGCTTTTATGACTATTGTCGAATAAAGCTTGTTTGGATTGTATTGGCTAACTTTAATATGGCTGCACGATAACATGTTGTGTTTGGTGTCAAACACCTTGGAATCATACCTCCACACCAGTAACTGGTGTGGGAGGTATGAAACCACCCTCCTAGAGGGAGAAATATGACAACACCGGTACACCCGATACCAGCTTCACAGAACCCTGGCATCACAAAATGGATGCTGCCAGCCACAGACACGAGTCTGCCCTCCTGCTGCTGGACGAAACTCCGGCAGGGGAAGGCTTGACAATAGGTTTCCTGTCACAGGGAGGTGTGCCCACCTCCCAGACAGGCTTTAGTGTATTGGGGCTGGGTGGGTGCACTCTCAGAGTGCTTTGATGTCTGCACTGGGGGCACATTTGGTGTCCTCGTGCATAGTCCAGCTCAAACCGGTTGCAGGGGCTATCAGCCCCTGCTCTGGCACGAAACTGGACAAAGGACATGGGTGTAGCCACCCCTCTGTCCTGACCCTCCCATAGGTGGGTCCCCAGAGTTTGTCCCACCCCTTCCTTGGGTATAAAGTAGGAAGCCCTGGCTACAGGACTTTAGTTATTACCTGGACTAAACTCTGCTACAGAAACCAAGTAACCTTCGACGATCTACGCTTTGCTGGATGACTGAAGAATTTCCCTTGGAGTAAAGGAGTTACTCCCCTGCTGAAAAGGCACCTAAACGCATCTGACCGGTTTGCATCTACGAAGCTCCCAAAGGACTCCGAAGATTTCTGCAATACAGGAGGTGGGTTCCCAAGGTCTCCGAGGTCGATATGTGCTCTCAGCAATTCTGAGGCCCGTATCCCTCGTGGGGACCGTGAAACCCGTACCTCTGGGCACCTTGTACATTTGCAGCAGCATATGCTTTTTGGCAATCCCTGAAGTTGTGCTTTGGGCTACTTGTAGTCCTGACCCCGAGCAGTAATTCCACCAAAGATTTCCGGCCTACACTCCACGAGTGTTCCGTGGGCTGGCACTTTGTGATTCCTCTTGAGGTCCCTTCGCGATCCCTGGTCCATTGGCCTGTGGGTCCCTGAGAAGGCAACTTTAATTTTCAGTGGGCTTTCCTGGTTGCTCCAGACGTGCCCTGACTCTCCATTGCAATGTGAGTCCCCAGGACCTTGCTGGTCCTCGCAGAAGCATCTTTCCTCTGACCGCGTGGGTTGCAGTTGCCAAGGCTTGTTGGTGTTCAATCTGGACACTGACCCCCCAGCACTCGACATCCTTTGTGGGACAGCTCGAATCCAGACTGTGGTCATCGCAGACATCTCCTGGTCCCTGTGGCTGCAGAGTCAAGCTTCACCTCTTTGCACCTGAAGCACCCGACATTGGTGGGCATTCGATTGCTCCGCTCCTGGTCACGTGAAGTGATCCAGACTTTGTCCCCTCTGCTTTCAGGTTCTTCACATCTCCAATCCAGGCTTGGATCACACCGGACACTTTTCTTCTCCACGGCAGCAGTACTTTCTCGCATCACGCCATTGAAAACGACGAGGGTTTCCGACACCACTTGACCCCTATGCACCCGGCTCCTCTGGGATAGGTAACATGGGTACCTCGGTACTCTCAAGGGTGCTGGCCTTAGAACCTTCTAGGTTTAGCTGGGTTTGCTTGAAGTCCTCTCCTAAGTGTCCTTAATCTTTAAAACTCCAACTGCGACTTTCCCATAGAGTTGTACGGAGCTCGCATCTGTGTTCCCACACTGCACCCGTCCTCCGTGGGTCCCCTGTGTCACTACCTTGGGTGGTTCCTTGGGGTCCCAGTGATTCTACGTGCTCTAGGCACTGTGTCTAGTCAAGTCGTGGTTCTTATACCACTTTCTTAGTATATGGTTCGGTCTCCCCCTGGAGCCCACTGTGTATTGTGCTATTTACTGTCGTTCTAGTGATTTAATATTGTGTGTATTGTTCTCTAATCTCATAAAGAGGTTAGTAGAGAGTGTTTAGTAATAAATACATATATTTTATATACACCTGGTGTGGTTCTCCTTTCATTTGGTCATTCAGGAGGTTATATACTGGTAAAACAAGCTGCTTTACATTCCTTCAAGACTTAGCCTGAAGGCTGCTCTCCACAGCTACCACTAGGATAGCTTTCTATAAAGGTTGTCTTTAACCTAATCATCAATAAGGTTGTTTGGACTGGTGCAAGGTGCCCACTTTAATTAGTGCAAAACCAAAGGGGATGATGGATGGAGTGTTGAACATTGCAAGCACTCACCCCCAGTCAACTGATCTGGGTTTAATCCATCATCATTCTTTAGCTCACTCCGCCACCCCAGTTCAGACATGGCCATATGCAAATCAGTCTGACCCTGTGCCTCATGGGAACAGTCCAGCCCTAACTGCCAAGCCAGTGAAACCGGTCCCAGGATGCTTGTTTCCGGTTGAGAGAGGACCTGGCTTGGCAGTTCGGGCTGGACTGTTCCCACAAGGAACAGGGTCAAGACTGATTTGCATATGGCTGGGTCCAAACTGGGGTGGTGTGGTGAGCAAAAGAATTATGGATTAAACCCAGATCCTTGTGACTGGGGGTGAATGTTTGCATTGTCCAGCATTCCGTCCATCAATACTTTCTTTTGCATATGACACTTTAATTAGTGGACAGCATATACCAGGCCAACTTCTCACATTGGTGTGCAGCGGTTGGGATTCAAGCTTGCTATTGTTTTACCAGATAATCTCATTGAGTGACTAACTGAAAACCACTAAAGGTACTTAGATACATATAAATCAAGTCTAGAATAAAGTAAGTTCTACTGAACTTAGAGTTGGGTAAGTCAAGGGCCTAGCACACCCTTTCTCCAACTCAAGAGGGTTCAGTTCCCACTAGAGTAGGTAGGTGCATATACCACACCACACTAGCATGTCTTCTAAGCCTGAAGTCAGTGGCTCCTTGCCAACTAAGTACGACCATCTCTCATTCCAGGAATTGAGAGCCATGTGAACATCCAGTAAACTGAAGTCAGGGAAAAATCCAAACACCCAACGTCTCATAGAGACTTTGCTTTTAGATGACCTCAGAAAGACTCCAGGGTCTGATGAGGTAGGAAAAGGGGGTGGGACAGCAGAAGAGGACAGGACAGGAAGTGAGAACTTCAATGACCTGGAGTCTGATGCTGGCCAGGAGGATCAAAATGATTCTACCCTGGACAATCCAATTCTTCCTGAAGGTGAGGAAGGAGGCCACAATGGTCCTCTCTTTACCCCACCTGGAAGGGTTAACAGTTTACCAAGAAGATCAAGATCTCCTTCTCTGGAATCTAATCATTCTGGTACATCTGTAGGGAGCTCTGTGTCTCATAAAGGGAGTCCTCTTATGAGAAGAAGTGCCAACTGCTTGAGTTTTAGAGAGCTAAGCTCAGAATCAAGAGAGACCAATTGGCCTTAGATAGGGAATCCCTGGAGCTTCAGAGAGCTTCTCAGAAGTTGGGGCTAGAGCCCCATGGTGGCAGCTACAGTGTCCCTAGGAGTGGAGAACATACTCATGACCATAGGAACCTGTACAAGATTGTCCCTCCCTGCCAGAGTGGGGATGACATCCACAAATGGATAACTGCACTGGAGAGGGCCTGTAAGGTGCAGAGGGTCCCTCAGGAGCAGTGGGCAGTAATCTTGTGGCCCTCCTTTGCAGACAAAGGTAGAGACAAGCTCCTCACTGTAAGAGAAGAGGATGCTGATAATTACAAAGTCCTGAAGAGTGCTCTGATTGATGGGTTTGGCCTAACCACTGAACAATACAGGTTAAAGTTCAGAGACACCCAAAGGCACAGAGTCAGGACTGGGTTGACTTTGTAGATTGTGCTACTAAGGCTCTGGAAGGCTGGTTACTTGGCAGTAAGGTGTGTGATTTCAAAGGATTGTATAATTTAATCATGAGAGAGCAGATCCTTAATAACTGTCAAAATCAACTGTTGCATCAGTACCTGGTGGACTCTGATCTGACCTCTCCCCAAGAATTGGGCCAGAAGGCAGACAAATGGGTCAGAACCAGGGTGAGGCAGAAGGTTCAGAACCAAGGTGGTGACTCCAAGAAGCAAGATTCTAAAAACTCTGATAAGGGTGGGGAGAAGGGTAAAGACCAGAAGTCTTCTCAAGGGCCCCAAAAATCTGCATCTGGTGGGGAGTCACAATCAAACAAAGGAAAAGGCAAGAAGAAGCCATGGTGTCAAATCTGTAAACAGAAGACCCATTGGACAAGTGATTGTACCAAGTCCAAGGACTCAACTCCAACCACCACTGCCCCTAATCAACTGTTCCCCTAGTTCAGCTCCAAGTGGTGGTGCTCCAAATAAGGGTGTAGTAGGGTTAACCCTGGGATCTGAGATGGACTCTGGCCTAGTCAGAGTTCCAACTCAGGCTATGTTGATCTGTGATGGAGGCATGGATATGGCCTCCTTATTTGTAAGCCCCAGTAATCTGGGCAAATACAGACAACAGCCTATAATAAATGGAAAAGAGGCCTTGGCATTCAGGGACAAAGGAGCAAGTGTCACAATGGTGACAAAAGATCTTGTGGCTCCTGAGCAAATCATACTTGGTGAGATGTACCAAGTGACCAATGCTAGCAATGTCAGGACAGACCATTCCTTGGCAGTTGTTAATTTCTCCTGGGGAGGGGTAACTGGCCCTAAGAAGGTTGTGGTAAGTGCAGACCTCCCTGTTGAATGCTTGTTGGGCAATGATTTAGAAACTTCAGCTTGGGCTGAAGTGGAACTCAGGACTCATGCAGAAATGTTGGGTATCCCTGCAGATGTGTTTGCTATGACCAGGTCACAGGCAAAAATGTAAAAAGCTGAACAGGCCCTGGATCCTGGAAGAATGGACCAGGCGCCTTCTAAGAGAAGGAGCAGTAGGGTTAAGGCAGTGTCTTCCCCCCTGCCTCAGAATCCAGATCAGTCTCTTGAGGGAGCTGATCTTAGTCCTGAAGAAGGAACTGTCCCAGATGAGCTTGAACCTGATCAGGTTGAGTTCTTGGGGACAGGGGGCCCTTCCAGGGCAGATCTGAGCCAGAAGCAGCTGAGCTGCCCCTCTCTTGAACCCCTCAGACAGCAGGCTGCTGCTGAGGCTGCTGGGAGTGCTAGTGGGTCCCATAGGATCTACTGGGATGATGGACTCCTTTACTCAGAGTGTAGAGACCCCAAGCCTGGAGCCACCAGGAGGTTGGTTATACCTCTGAAGTTTAGGAGCTTCCTATTGACACTAGCACATGATATCCCATTAGCAGGTCACCTAGGCCAAAACAAGACTTGGGACAGAATTTTCCCTCACTTTCATTGGCCTCATATGTCTGAAGACACCAAGGAGTTTTGTCGCTCCTGTGTCGCCTGTCAAGCCAGTGGTAAGGCAGGTAGCACTACAAAGGCCCCCCTGATACCACTACCTGTGGTGGGGGTTCCCTTTGAGAGGGTAGGGATTGACATTGTTGGTCCCCTGGATCCTCAAACTGCATCTGGGCACAGATTTATACTGGTGGTGGTGGACCATGCCACTAGGTATCCAGAGGCAATTCCCCTTAGGACCACCACAGCTCCTGTGGTGGCAAGGGCCCTCCTGGGAATCTTTTCCAAGGTGGGTTTTCTTAAGGAGCTAGTATCAGACAGAGGTGCAAACTTCATGTCTAGTTACTTAACTGCTATGTGGAAGGAGTATGGTGTAAATTACAAATTTACCACCCCTTATCACCCACAATGCAATGGTTTAGTTGAAAGGTTCAACAAAACCTTAAAGGGCATGATTAAAGGTCTCCCAGAAAAGCTTAGGCGCAGATGGGGCATACTTTTGCCCTGCCTTCTCTTTGCTTACAGAGAGGTTCCACAGAAGGAGGTTGGTTACAGCACATTTGAGCTTCTGTTTGGACATCCAGTTGGGGTCCATTGTGTCTAGTGAAGGAGGGATGGGAGTTACCTCTCAAACCCCCTAAACAGGATATTGTGGACTATGTACTTGGTCTCCGCTCCCGGATGCCTGAATACATGAAGAAGGCAACTAAAAACCTTGAGGCTAGCCAGGAATTGCAAAAGGCCTGGCATGACCAAAAGGCTGTGTTGACTGTTTATCAGCCAGGACAGAAAGTATGGTTGTTGGAGCCAGTGGCCCCAGCAGCCCTCCAAGACAAGTGGAGTGGCCCCCATACCATAATTGAGCAAAAGGGAGAGGTTACCTACCTGGTAGACCTTGGAACTCACAGGAGCCCCCATAGGATGCTCCATGTCAACAGGCTCAAACCATATGTTGACAGGGCAGACATGGGCTTGCTCATGGCTACTGATGAGGGACAGGAGAAAGAGAGTGATCCACTCCCTGACCTGCTCTCACATAACCCTGATGATGGTTCAATAGATGGTGAAGCCTTGGCAGGCAGCCTCACTGACCAGCAGCAAACTGATTGCAGAAAAGTTCTCAACCAGTTTAGACATATGTTCTCACTGAATCCAAGTCAGACTACCTGGTGCACTCATGAAGTGGACACTGGGGACAGTCTGCCTGTTAAAAATAAGATTTACAGGCAACCTGACCATGTCAGGGACTGCATCAGGACTGAAGTCCAGAAGATGTTGGATTTGGGTGTGATTGAACCCTCAGATAGCCCTTGGGCTAGTTCAGTAGTCTTGGTACCTAAACCTCACACCCAGGGTGGTAAGAGAGAGATGAGGTTTTGTGTGGACTACAGAGGTCTCATTGCAGTCACTAGGACTGATGCCCATCCAATCCCTAGGGCAGATGAGCTTATAGATACTTTGGCCTCAGCCACGTTTCTGAGCACATTTGACCTGACAGCTGGCTACTGGCAGATCAGACTAGCTGAGGATGCAAAAGCCAAAACAGTATTCTCAACCCCTAGTGGGCACTACCAATTTGTGGTGATGCCCCTTGGTTTGAAGAATGCACCTGCCACTTTTCAAAGGTTGGTGAACAAAGTCCTTACAGGCCAGGAAGCCTATAGTGCAGCATATGTAGATGATATTGCTGTCTTTAGCTCCACCTGGGAGGATCACCTGGTCCACCTGCGAAATGTTTTGGAGGCCCTGCAGAAAGCAGGCCTCACTATCAAGGCCACCAAGTGCCAGATAGGGCAGAGTCAAGTTGTATACCTGGGCCACCTTGTGGGTGGAGGCCAGGTTCAACCATTGCAGAGCAAAATCCAGACCATCATGGACTGGGTTGCTCCAACCACCCAGACTCAGGTCAGAGCTTTCTTGGGCCTGACTGGGTACTATAGGAGGTTTGTCAAAGGATATGGATCCATAGTGACCCCTTTGAATGACTTAACTTCCAAGAGAATGCCAAAGAAAGTTCAGTGGACAGTCAGCTGTCAAAAGGCATTTGATGACCTGAAGCAGGCCATGTGCACTGCTCCCATTCTGCAAAGTCCTGACTACTCCAAACAATTCCTTGTCCAAACAGATGTATCTGAGTTGGGGGTAGGGGCTGTGTTATCACAATTGAATGATGAAGGTCAGGATCAGCCAGTAGCTTTTATTAGCAGAAGGCTGACCCCCAGAGAGAAACGTTGGTCAGCCATTGAGAGGAAGCCTTTGCTGTGGTTTGGGCTCTGAAGAAGCTGAGGCCATACTTGTTTGGCACTCACTTCATTGTTCAGACAGACCATAAGCCCCTCTTATGGCTAAAACAGATGAAGGGTGAAAACCCCAAACTTTTGAGGTGGTCCATTTCCCTACAGGGGATGGACTATACAGTGGAACATAGACCTGGGAGTAACCATGCCAATGCAGATGGACTCTCCAGATATTTCCACTTAGAACATGAAGACTCAACTGGTCAAGGTTAGTTTAATGTCCTGACGTTTGGGGGGGGATTGTGTAGGAGAGTAGGATCTGCTTCTTATAGTTACCCCCACTTTTTGCTGATGTTTCACTGTTTTCGACTTAGTCTGACTGGGATCCTGCTATTCAGGACCCCAGTCTATCTGCTTTCTCCTCTAAATTGATTGCATGTACTTTAGGTACACTCCAGATTGGATTCTGGGGTACCCTTATAAGTCCCTAGTATATGGTATACTATGTACCCAGGGCATAGGTACCCCAGAGGCCTCCTAGGGGCTGCAGCATGTATTATGCCACCCCTGAGAGACCATTCAAAATGACACCACAGGTCTGCTACTGCAGCCTGTGTAAGGTGGTGCATGCACCCCTTGCTTAGATATAGGTTCACTATATCTATCCTAATCACTGCACATATAAACCTATCAGTCACCCCTATGGCAGGCCTTATCAATCCTGAAGGCAGGGTGCTGGGTTTTATGTGAGAGGGTGCCCATGCATGAGCAGAGCCCCTCTGCAGCCTTCGGAACCTATTCTCCGGGGTTGTTTGTGATGCAGCCAACCATATATACTTAAGTGCATTATAACCTCGCGGTAAATGCTAACTTTAATATGGCTGCATGGAAACATGTTGTGTTTGGTGTCAAACACCTTGGAATCATACCTCCACACCAGTAACTGGTGTGGGAGGTATGATTCCACCCTCAGAGGAGAAATATGACAACACCGGTACACCCGGTACCAGCTTCACAGAACCCTGGCATCACAAAATGGATGCTGCCAGCCACAGACACAAGTCTGCCCTCCTGCTGCTGGACGAAACGCCGGCAGGGGAAGGCTTGACAATAGGTTTCCTGTCATAGGGAGGTGTGACCACCTCCCAGACAGGCTTTACTGTATTGGGGCTGGGTGGGTGCACTCTCAGAGTTCTTTGATGTCTGCACTGGGGGCACATTTGGTGTCCTCGTGCATAGTCCAGCTCAAACCGGTTGCAGGGGCTATCAGCCCCTGCTCTGGCACGAAACTGGACAAAGGACATGGGTGTAGCCACCCCTCTGTCCTGACCCTCCCATAGGTGGGTCCCCAGAGTTTGTCCCACCCCTTCCTTGTGTATAAAGTAGGAACCCCTGGCTACAGGACTTTAGATATTACCTGGACTAAACTCTGCTACAGAAACCAAGTAACCTTCGACGATGTACTCTTTGCTGGACGACTGAAGAATCTCCCTTGGAGTAAAGGAGTTACTCCCCTGCTGAGCAGGCACCTAAACGGCTCTGACCGGTTTGCATCTACGAAGCTCCCGAAGGACTCTGAAGATTTCTGCAATACAGGAGGTGGGTTCCTGAGGTCTCCGAGGTCGATCTGTGCTCTCAGCAATTCTGAGGCCCGAACCCCTAATGGGGACCGTGAAACCCGTACCCCTGGGCACCGTGTACATTTGCAGCAGCATATGCTTTTCGGCAATCCCTGAAGCTGTGCTTTGGGCTACTTGTAGTCCTAATGCCGAGCAGTAATTCCACTGAAGATTTCCAGCCTACACTCCACGAGTGTTCCGTGGGCTGGCACTTTGTGATTCCTCTCAAGGTCCCTTCGCGATCCCTGGTCCGTTTGCCTGTGGGTCCCTGAGAAGGCAACTTTAACTTTCAGTGGGCTTCCCTGATTGCTCCAGATGTGCCCTGACTCTCCATTGCTTGGTGAGTCCCCAGGACCTTGCTGGTCCTCGCAGAAGCATCTTTACTCTGACCGCGTGGGTTGCAGTTGCCAAGGCTTGTTGGTGTTCAATCCGGACACTGACCCCCCAGCACTCGACATCCTTTGTGGGACAGCTCGAATCCAGACTGTGGTCATCCCAGACATCTCCTGGTCCCCGTGGCTGCAGAGTCAAGCTTCACCTCTTCACACCTGAAGCACCCAACATCGGTGGGCATTCGATTGCTCCGCTCCTGGTCATGTGAAGTGACCCAGACTTTGTCCCCTCTGCTTTCAGGTTATTCACATCTCTGATCCAGGCTTGGATCACACCGGACACTTTTCTTCTCCACGGCAGCAGTACTTTCTCGCATCACGCCATTGAAAACTACGAGGGTTTCCGACACCACTTGACCCCTATGCACCCGGCTCCTCTGGGATAGGTAACACGGGTACCTCGGTACTCTAAAGGGTGCTGGCCTTAGAACCTTCTAGGTTTAGCTGGGTTTGTTTGAAGTCCTCTCCTAAGTGTCCTTAATCTTTAAAATTCCAACCGCGACTTTCCCATAGAGTTGTACGGAGCTCGTGTCTGTGTTCCCACACTGCACCCGTCCTCCGTGGGTCCCCTGTGTCACTACCTTGGGTGATTCTTTGGGGTCCCAGCGATTCTACGTGCTCTAGGCACTGTGTCTAGTCAAGTCGTGGTTCTTATACCACTTTCTTAGTATATGGTTCGGTCTCCCCTGGAGCCCACTGTGTATTGTGCTATTTACTGTCGTTCTAGTGATTTAATATTGTGTGTATTGTTCTCTAATCTCATAAAGAGGTTAGTAGAGAGTGTTTAGTAATAAATACATATATTTTATATACACCTGGTGTGGTTCTCCTTTCATTTGGTCATTCAGGAGGTTATATACTGGTAAAACAAGCTGCTTTACATTCCTTCAAGACTTAGCCTGAAGGCTGCTCTCCACAGCTACCACTAGGATAGCTTTCTATAAAGGTTGTCTTTAACCTAATCATCAATAAGGGTCGTTTGGACTGGTGCAAGGTGCCCACTTTAATTAGTGGACAGCATATTCCAGGCCAACTTCTCACAACGGGTCCGGGGACCAGGGGCCCTGGGTGCAGCAGGCGCACAGGATCGCAGGCCACACCGCTCACAGCGACGGCGTCGGCCTTGTGGCGGGGTGGGAGGCGCTGCCCTGGCAGACGCGTTTGGCATTCCGGAAGAGAACCACGCCCAGTGCTACGTGCTACGTGCTTTTTATTCACACCCCTGTGCTGGCCTGGCGTAAGCCGGGCCAGCCCACTCCGCACACGCTTACAGGGTGGGACGTCACAAGCTACATTTCTGTGATCTTCACCACTGGCTGGGGTGACATGGTTGCGTCCACTGTCCACTACACTCCAAACACCAGCAGTGCATATAGACATGGCTGTGTCTGTGGTCTGCATACTGCAGTCTGTCCAGCACATCTCCGCCACACTTGGCATTGTGTACATACTCATTCATGGGTCACTTGCCTCCTTCGCACATGCATGGTTCCCACCTCTCCCCACATTCCGGTATTGTGTGGCTGAGGTGCCATGCCGTCGATGGCTCATGTACATGGCTGACCAAGGTTGCCACAGTAAGTTGTGCTGTTGTGTCTGGTGGGGGGGGGGCATGTTATTTGGCATGTTGTATGTGATTTTGTGACGTGTGCAGTGCCAGAGTTGTGAGTTGCATGATTGTGGAGTTGAGGGGTGTGGTGTGTTCATTTGGTACTTGCCAACGGGCAGTGCATTCCCATGGGTGCCATCCTGGAAGCGCTGGTTGATGTTGGACTGTCGGAAGATGAAGGGATCATGCACACTGCCTGGGTAGTTGGCCATGACAATGGTGAGGAGCCCCCTGTGGTCCACTATTGCCTGCACGTTAATGGGATGCGTGTGCTTTCTGTTGGGGTATTGTGTGCGGTGTTGGCAGGGGGCACAAGTGGGACAAGTGTGCAGTCGATTGCCCCCGACACGTGCGGGGATCCAGCTATGGCGTATAGTCCTTGCTTGGTCTCCAGCTGTTCCTGCGCATTGTGGGGGACGTATGGGTGCTGGGGTCCCTAGCTGTGAGGGCATCCAGGACAGGTGTGAGGAACTGGAATGGGGCTGGCTGTGAGACTCCTCCGACTCAGGCGGTTATTGTTTGGGAGGATACCAGAGGCCAACAGGTGCAGCACAGCCAGCAGCATTGTCTGCGGAGGGATGTTGGTTGTCCGCTGTGTTGGTACCGTCAGCCTATGGGCAATGATGTTCAGGATGCAGAGGATGGTTGTCCTTTTGGGCCTGTAGCGGGCATTGGCATTGTCTGGTGTTAGGTCTGTGGGGCTGGTGCATTTCCTGAAGGTCCGCTGTCTTTGTCTGCGCTGCCTCTGTGGTGGTCCGGGGGAGGGGGTGCGGGGGGGTCCGTTGGGGGGGTGGCGGTCCTGGGGGTGGTGGCGGTGGGTGTTGTTGCCCTCTGGGGGCTCCGGGGTGCATGGTGAGTGGCTCCATGGCATCTGTTGTTCTTCAGGTGTGGCTGTGGGCTGGGCTCCTTTTTCTTGTGCAGGTTGATGTCCGACTTTGCACCAGGTCAGAGCAGGTGTTAATTTCCTGCTGGTAATGCGCTGTATCGCCTGTTTTGTGTTCCTATCGCCGATGTGGCTGGTCATTGAGAATGTTGCGTTGTCGCGGCTTTTTGCTCCGGAACGCCTACTCTGCATCTCATTAGCGTTAGTTGCCGGGGTCATCTATGGCGATGTTTTTTGTGACTGCTTTCGCAGGAAAACTGGTGTTATGGGCTGTTAGCACCAGCTTGTGAATGGGGCGATAAATTTAGCGCAACTTTGGATGCGTTAAAGTGCCGATAACTCGGCGATAGCTCCTTGAGAATATGCCCCCCAGTTGTTAGCTTTTGACCTGTTCTGCAAGTCCATTTGCTTTTTTATTTACAAAATTCATCAAGGTGTATCTGTAATTTTGAAGCGTAGAACTTAACTGCTTAGTGGTTCAAGAAGTCTGTACCTACGGGGTGGGGGGATGGAGGAGTGGGGGCTTGGGGTGCACGGTCTACAGCCTGTGTGCTTCGTTTGGCCGTCACACCATCAGCCTGGAACGGAACGCATTTTCTAGAAACAGTCATATACGTGCTCCCTTAAAGTCGAAAAGTTGCATGGTTGAGTGTCTTATCGGACCTGGCAAATATCTCGGAATATTGTCTTCATTTTGTATAATAACAAACTTCAAAGAAGATCAATTGAAAAAAATATTATATAATGTCATTTGTTTACATCCTGGCATTTCCAATATTCCAAATTATTATACCGTAGAAGTGTTCTGGGGAGGGAAGATAGCACTTCAGAAGCGATTGCCTAATATTAGTTTGCGTGGTGGTTTATTTTTTTGTTGTAAAACATTCCTTGTATTTGAAAATCAGAAATACTAACAGCAATTAACAAGTCGCAGCTCACAACAATAAATCAAAGTTCCCTGTGCCGGGGAAAAAAACCCAGCACCAAGCCCGGTTCATGATTTTTCTTCGGCAAAGGGCAGGCTTATAGTTTTAAAACTGTAGCATTTACACATTTGTAGATTACACTGTAGTTACAAACAAAGGAATAGAAACAGACATATGTCTACGAGATTTTTTTGTTGTAAAAACAATGAGTAGTGCCCATGTTAATTGACATGGCTAGAATTTTGACTTGTTTTGGCATTATGTGCTATATGAAGATTGATCACAGAGGACAAGAGGACTGGAAACAACCATCACCCATGGAGAATCTCACAAGAGCAGACCCGTGTCCTGCTCATTAAAGCACCAAGAAGAAAGACATTGGTAAATGTTGAGCTATTTACATACGTGCTACTTAAAAATAGTGTAAGATTACATGCCACACCTGTCAGGGGTTTCTAAGGGTAACCAGTGTATCATACGGGATCGCACACTTCCAACAGCTGTATATCTAAGGAATAGCTCTGCTGTACACTGATCACTTGCAGCATTTCTGTAATTACGAGCAATCTCTGATGCCTACAACATCTGGACTGTAACATTTGTACGTGTCCTCATCTGCGCTACAAAGCTCTATATAAATTATACAGCTGCAGACCTACTTAGTCAACAATCAAGAAAGTGCTTAAGGCATCAGAAGGCTTATAGGAAGCTCGGTGTAAAGACCACTACAATGCAACAAAGTTTGAGAGACGGCTCTGCTATCCCAGATGGAGAAGCCATTCGTGTACTCTACAGGGCTCTGCTGCCTAGTATTAGAGATATATAAAAAGGCTCATAATGGTGACCAACAGCCAGCTGAGTACCACACATAAAAGGTGCAACATTAATAAATAAGAAACGTGTTAAGATGAGTATGTTTATTTGTGTCTCCTCTGCTGCCCTTAACTCCTTTGCAGGGAAAGCTGCCCCCCGCCACCCGGAACACGGCAAGACAGGTCACCTTCGTACACAGTGTGCTGGGGCAGGTTCCCTGGAGGAGTCAGTGTCACTGTCAGTCAACAGAGGTGCACCTTGGGGGTTCAAAGGTTACGCGTTGCAGGACCCCCCAAAAGTAACAAACGCGAGAAAGCCTGTGCAGTAAAGTGCGGGTGGCGGGGGGTACTGCGGATCTCCCTTCAGAGTGCAAGTGCGCACTTTTTAAAAACACACAGGGGGATATTCACAAGAACGTGTGCTAAACATCACCAAAAAATGGTAACGCAACTTTACACATCGCAGCCTATCGCGGGAAAATAACCTGTGTTAACGTGGAATTCACAACACGGAGGTACCATGCGATAGTCCGCCAAAAACGCGGCCAATGTCCGCGATACAACCACCTCGACGGAGATAAAAAAAAAAACCACAACACAAAACAACATGCGATGAGCCCATTCGCGATGAGGAAAGCGGCGATAAGCCCCGCCAGGCCCGCGACACACACACCGCAGGCGGGAATAAGCACAACAAAAGCCTGAAAAAGAAAGACAAACCAAACAGAAAACAACAGCGAAGCACAACGGAGGCAACCGGAGCCAGTACACAACCCCACAAGCCCCATTGGCAACAAAACATTGTACATGGCAGGCCATCGTGGACAAGGTGAATGCAGCCGGAGAGCGGAGGAGGACAATGGAAGAAAACCAGAACAGCCGGAATGATGCGAAACGCACAAACAAGCAGAAACACGCCAACAACAAGAAGGCAGCAATGCACACCGGAGGTGGGAGTCCAGCGCCACACCAGGAGCTGGATGACATGGAGGAAATGGTGTCCACCACATCAGTCTGGAGATGGTGGCAGGACTCGGGGATTGTAAACTGCCCAAAATCAACAGACACAACAGCAACAGGGAGAGGAACGACCAGGGACTGGGGGACGGGGGAGATGGGCACAATGGCACACATGCACAATGAAGCACAGCACAACAGCAGACAAACCATGCCCAAGAGTAACAACACCAACCAAGAGCACAAGTCACACAACCCGGCAATATCACACCACTGAACAAGCACAGAAGTGAAAACCACACTGCCTGAAAGGGAGAAGGTTGAGCCAAATCAGAGCTGAAGGGACATCCCACACACAATGCAGCACACACACATAGGAAGCAGAGCACCCCAACATCGAACACAATGTGGTACAAACACCAACATTTGCACAACCGAACACAGGACACAAGTGCACCCGCTTGTGGCCGGTAAACGACCATACGCATCTGGCAAAGCACGAAACAGGGACATGATAATGCACAAGTACAAACCCACAGCCCTGATGGGGTAGCAATGCACGTATGGCAGGGAGCCAGAGAGTCCTTGACACACACATTGGCATACAAATCAAGACAAGTGAAAGTGCGGAAACTTTATCAACAAGTGCGTGTCAGTACGGCCAAGAGAAGTGCCATGATATGCAGACCAATGCAGCAGCATGTCTGAATGAGGAACGTAGGAAAGCGCCCATGTCCACCCCAGGGGAGTCCATCAACAACACAAGTCAGTGCCAACCCGCGTTGGTTGTTCACGCATGGATCAGGAGTCCAGGCCAATGCAGCCATGTCCACTGTCGTCTTGGGACATGTTACCAGATTCCCAACATGCAACCAGGCGTGGGGACACGTGCAATGGGTCACATCCAGTTGTGGCTGCAGGTACCTTGTCACTCGTCTATGAACGCGAGTGCAGCAGCGTAGGCCAACATTTCCAATGAGAGATCATTGTCCACCACATCTGACATGTTGTCGACGTAATCCATCAGCTGACCCGGACAGATGTGCTGACTCCAACCTCTGGCCCCAATGTGCACCAAAGCCCAATCGGGTAGTGGCTCAATGTGCTCACTGCACACGACGACTCGTGCAATCTCCCAGGTCCAGTTGCCTGCATGCATGACAAACATCCATGCATGCCATAAACGGGCATCACGGTGACACTCCTGGTCGTGGGCCAACAGGGGGCACACACACACGTCGAAATCCAGGTCAGTTACCGTTACGTTGGAGAGGCAGACATCCATGGTCCACTCGAATATGCACGAGCGACAATGCAACACAGGCTGAACGCAGGTGATGTTCGCAAGGCGGAAGCTCAGCCGGTAACTGATCCGCAGCACTGCCAACGGCAGTGCCCCCAGTACATACAGCAGATGTGCACGGTACAGGTCCGCGTGACTGGAGATGAGCATGTGTCCGGGATGGTCTGCCATTGCATTAGTGGCTCTGCTTGAAGAGGCACTGGCTTGCCCTGCACCAGTCCTGTGGATGAAATGGCACAGCTCGGAGCAATGAGCAGTGTCTGTGTGCAACAGGTGCAGGCCTGGGGTGGGGTGGGAGTATGTGTGAAGGCCATATCACGCACGCTAACTACGACCAAGGACATCTGCGTGTGGGATGTGTACATGTTGGTCTCACGTCGGGCAGTGCGTAGTGTGGGAGTCGCAAGTAAATGCTATTGTATCTGTCAGGGGTGCTGGCCACATGCAAGTCCCAGCTCGGAGCTGCAGATGTGCCACCGCCTGATAGTACAGACAAAGGACCCTTCATCCCTACAGTAACTTCACCATCTGCATGCATTCAGGAGATGTACAGAGGCCTGTCGTGGGTGTGGTGGGATGTCTGCGACCCTGGGAATCATGGATGATATGCCCAGCACGTGGCACATGAGCGGCCTCACTGTGTGTTACATTGCCTCACAGCTGCTCCTCCCTCCCACGAGCCCCCACACTTGTGTGCGCTGCGCAGTTGTATCACGTGCACTCCTACGGCACACCATTGTAATGCCTGTCCGCGCATGTCCAGTGGCATGCCAACAACACCGTGAAGCTGGCCTTTGAAGGTGTGCGGCCACGTGAGTGTAGGCCAATGGGCCGGACAGGGCGGACACAGGTGTACAGTCCATGGCTGGCTGTGATCGCGCTGCGATTGAGGCTAGGCAACTGACTCATGCAGCCGCAGGACTGATACACATAACACTTGGCATGCATGTGCCAAGACCCCGAGCGGTCTTGCGCTCCTACATTTCCCCGTCCGTGCGGGCCCACCCTCTTGGTGCATGCTACATTGCAACATCGACTACTGTGGCCCTGGTGGCGACAACACCCCAACACAGAGACACACTTACTGCACTTCCTGCCCAAGGCCAGGTCCGAGCCACGCCTTGCTCCCCCTGCTGAATAAGCACACCCCTGCGCTGACCTGATGTATGCCGGACCAGCACACGCCGCTTGTGCATGCAGGGGGGGTGGGCGAAGCTACATGTCCAAGGTCACTGCCAACGCTGAGGTGACATGGTATCGTCCGCTGAAGACAGCACACTGTGATGTTGCAGGGCCCATGCCCATCATGCTGACACAATGACCACACGGACACACTTGCTCAGATGGTGTGCATGGCTATGGGCACGTGCGCCCGGCCACATTTATTAGCAGGCACACATATTGAGTGACACCTGTGTTGGATGTGTGTAGGGTGTATACACACCAGCTGTCAAGGGCTGCCTCGTGCAGTCAGAAATCGACAACAGTGTACATCGTAAAGGACACAACCATTCAACCATAAAGGCCCCATGACTTGTGCTGCACAGAGTTAGTGGCCCCGGATGCACAGCGTCCTGCACAGGCCTACCGCCACGGGCTGCTGACTTGCGGTGCACTGGGGCAGGGTCACGAGTGCAGAGCAGGTTTCCGTAGATGACAAAGGGACTTGTCGCGGAGTGTCTCGGTGGACAGTGGAAGGTGTACCCCCAGGGCATGATGCAGAGGGCAGAACCACGCTGAAACAGTCACTATGGTGGAGATGAATGGAACAGACACATTTCGGACACCAAGTCCGGTCCAGCCAGATGAAGATGCAGAAAACCCCCAGACCATGGACTCAGACGCCACCAAGGTCCAACCAGATAGTGCCCATGACTCATTGCGCACATAGTTAGTGGAACCAGTGCTGTTAGGGGATGCCGCCTGCGATGAGGCGTGTCCAATGGTGTGGACTCCTCCACATCTTACCCAAGACACAGTTCCACATGTGTGACCTACTGGACCGCAGTGTAGGCCTGAGGCAGCGGTCAGCACGGGCCATTCACCGAGTGTCGCCGGCTTAGGTTGGATGGTCCCACCGGCCTGCGTAGTTCAGGTTCAGTGGCACCATGGTACGCGGACTTGCGGTGAACAGGGTTGATGGCACCAGGTCAGTTGTTGCTAGCGTTCGGTCCCCTCCGTGACTAGGATCCTGCTTTCATCCGGACTGAGCCGCATCTTCCTCTTACTCCTCTCCGTGCATTCACTTGTATGGACTCTGCCATTCATGAATCACGACTAAGTGCTGGATGTGGGACCTACTGGAGTGCAGTGTAGGCCTGAGCCAGTAGCCTGCAGGGGCCCACAAACATGTGTCGCCGGCTTGCGAAGCAGACTTTTGCTTCACTGATCGGAGGGAGTTCAGCGATGTGGCCGCTGCCACGGACTTGGGGTCACTGCCATTCAAGACTCAGAACACAGTTCCATATGTGGGACCTACTGGCGCACAGTGTAGGCCTGAGCCCTCATCCACGTGTCGCCGGCTTGCGTTGAACAGGGTTAGTGGCACCACGTGTTGCCGGCTTGCGATGCAGAACTATGCTTCACTGATCGAAGGGAGTTCAGTGATGTGGCCGCTGCCACGGACTTGGGGTCACTGCCATTCAAGACTCAGGACACAGTTCCATATGTGGGACCTACTGGAGCGCAGTGTAGGCCTGAGCCCTCATCCACGTGTCGCCGGCTTGCGTTGAACAGGGTTAGTGGCACCACGTGTCGCCGGCTTGCGTTGAACAGGGTTAGTGGCACCACGTGTCGCAGGCCTGCGATGCAGAACTATGCTTCACTGATCGAAGGGAGTATAGTGCTGTGGACGCTGCCACGGACTTGGGGTCACTGCCATTCAAGACTCAGGACACAGTTCCACATGTGGGACCTACTGGGCCGAAGAGGACGCCGGTGGAGTATGTCAATGAGAAAGGAGTAATGTGGGCCAGCGTCGTGGGGGCCAGCGATGGTCTGCGGAGGCTGCAGAGGTCGCGGGACTGGGGCTTG
Organism: Calotriton arnoldi; assembly: GCA_963921515.1. Classification (NCBI taxonomy): domain Eukaryota; kingdom Metazoa; phylum Chordata; class Amphibia; order Caudata; family Salamandridae; genus Calotriton; species Calotriton arnoldi. The sequence continues at coordinate 160,566 of CAWUFW010017252.1, forward strand.
GAGCTTGCACCGGCACGTGGTGGGCCCTCTTTGACACACGCCGGTGTAGGCAGGTGAGCGGAGCCTCGTTGGTGCGCTGGGGCAGGCATGACGGGTCTGGGGACCAGCGGCCCGGGGTGCAGCAGGCGCACAGGGACGCAGGCCCCAACGCGCTCGGCGCCGGACTCGTGGCGGGCTGAGAGGCGCCGCCCTGGCAGACGCGTTGTCCATTCCGAATGAGAACCACGCTGTGAGAAGTTGGCCTGGTATATGCTGTTCACTAATTAAAGTGGACACCTTGCACCAGTACAATTCGACTCTTATGGTAGATAGGTTTAAGACAACCTTTATAGAAAGCTATCCTAGTGGTAGCTGTGGAGAGCAGCCTTCAGGCCAAGTCTTGGAGGAATGTAAAGCAGCTTGTTTTACCACACAATCTCTTGAATCACCAAATGAAAAGACACCACACAGGTATATATATCAAATATATATGTATTTATTACTAAACAACTCTCTACTAATCTCTTTATGAGATTAGAAGTCAGGAACATATGCACAAATCAACGTTTCACAATAAATTAAGCACAAATATGGCTGGGGCCCTAAGGGCGTACCAGACCATATACTAAAGAGACTTAGAAACAACGACTTGCAAAGGGACAAGGCCTAGGGCCTTCAGAAGAGCTGGGGCCTCACGAACCCACCCAAGGCAGGTAAGTAAAGGACCCACGGGGGACGCGTGCAGTGTGGATACACAGGCGTGGATCGCCGTTGACTTCAATGGGGCAAGTCGCGGTTGGAAATTAAGAGTTTTAGGGCACTTCGGGAGAACCTACAAGCAAGTCACTTACAGGGTAAGTAGTTCTAGGGCCAACACCCACAGGAGCACCGTAGTGCTGGAGTTACCTCACCCAGGGAAGTCGGGTGCATAGGTGTCCTTTGGTGTCGGGTCGCGGCGTCGTTTTCAATGGGAGCCAATGAAGACTTGCTGCTTGTGAAGTCCGAAGAAGTGTCCGATGGAATCCAAGCCTGGATTCAGAAGATAGAAGACCTGAAAGCAGAGGGGACAGTGTTCAAAGCCACTTGGCAGTGACTCGGGGCCAGGAAGATGTAGGCCCACCGTCGTCGCAAGGTTCAGGTCAGTCACGGGTGTCTTGACTCTTCAGCCACGAGGTCCAGGAGGAGTTGACGATGACCAGGAGCTGGACTCGGCATTTCCCACGATGTTTGCAGCTTACTGCGGTGTCGGCGACTCGATTGGAGCCAACAAGCCTTGGTAACAGCAAGTCTTGGGGAAAAAGTGAAAAGGCAATGGTGCAGACCAGCAAGGTCTGACGGACTCACCCAGCGAGGGTAAGTCAGGGCAGGCCTGGAGCAACCAGAGGAGCACTTTGGTTCTTTAGAAAAGTCTTCTGGGGACCCACAAGCCGGCTGGCAAGGGATCACGAAGACGCCTCAGAAGGATTCCTTCAATAGGGGCCCACGGTCACTCAGGATGGGGTAGGCCTCTGATCTTCAGAGGGATTCCTGCTGGAGGCTGGGACCATACGTGGTCTAAAGCACAAGTTCGTAGAACATCGTGAAAGGGTTGCACTCGACAATAGTGCACGGTACCCAGGGGTCATGGTTCCTCATCACTCGTGGGGTCCACTGGCCTCAGCTTCACTGGGGACTCACGATGGCCTTAGAGAAGTCAGAAAATCCTCTTCCTGGGCTGCAGAGACTTCGGACTCCGGCGGGAGCGGCATAGTTTGCGACTGTTGTTTGTAGTTTTTGGTGCCTGCCAAGCAGGGGAGTCACTCCTTGACTCCAAGGGAGATTCTTCAGTCTTCCAGAGGTAGTGGAACGTCGAAGGTCCAGGATTCTTCTTCAGAGCATCGTCCAGGGATATCTAACTTTCAAGTTCAGGGGTTCCCTATCTTATACTGTAAAGAAGGGAGGGACTAGCTCTATGACCCCACCTATGGGAGGGTCAGGGGAGTGGGTGGCTACACCCACTTCCCTTTGTCCAGTTTCACGCCAGAGGAGGGGCAGGTAGCCGCTGAGCCGGTTTGAACTGGCATATGCACAGAGGAGCCTACTGCTCCCCCAGTGCAGGAGTTCAAAGCACTCTAAGAGTGCACATACCCAGCCCCAATACACTAAACCCTGTCTGGGAGGTGGTTACACCTCCCTGTGACAGGATGCCTATTGTTGGGCTTCCTCCACTGCGAGTTTCGGTCATCAGCAGGAAGGCAGCCCAGTGTCTGTGACTGGTGGCATCCATTTTGTGATGCCAGGGCTCTTCAGGATTCTACCGCGTTACCACAGTAGGTACATGTCTATCCCTCTAGAAGGGTGGAATGCTACCCCCGCCACCAGAACTGGCGGGGGGGGGTAGTATTCCAAGATGTTTGACACCAAACACAACATGTTTTGATGCAGCCATTCCAAAGTTAGCATTTTACCGCGAGGATATAATGCACTTAAGAGTATATGGTTTAACTGCATCCACAAACAGCACCAGAGAATGGACTCTGAGAGCTTCAGAGGGGCCCTGCTCAGGCAGAGGCACCCTCTCATATAGGAACCAAGCACCCTGCCCTCAGGATCGATAGGGCCTGCCTTAGGGGTGACTGATAGGTTTAAATGTATGTGCAGGAGAGATATAGGGAACCTATATCTCAGTGAGGAGTGCTAGCACCACCTCACCCAGGCTGCAGTAGCAGGCCTGTGGTGTCAGATTTAGTCTGCTTCCCAGGGGTGGCATAATACATGCTGCAGCCCCTGGTAGGCCTGTGAAGTACCTATGCTCTTGGTACCTAAGGTACCATATACTAGGGACTCATAAGGGACCACAGTATCCAATCACTAGTGCACCTAGAGTGCACTCCAAGTCATTTAGAGAGAACAGAGAGGCTGGGGCCCTGATTGGCAGGGACCCAGCCAGACTATAGCCAGAAACCAGTGTAAACATCAGAAAAAAAGTGGGGGCAACATAAGAGGCAGATCCTACTCTCCTACACACGCCAAGTGCGACGGGCTTTTTGTTCACACCCCTACGCAGGCCTGGCGTACGCAGGTCCAACCCACTCCGCCCGCGCATGCAGGGGGGGACGTAACGTGCGACATTTCCGCGCCACAGCCTGTGGGGACATGGTAGTGTCCACTGGCCACTACACTCCATGCACCAGCAGTTAATCTCCATTGGCCATTTCCGTGGTTTGCACACTGTGGTCTGTCCGGCACCTCCACGCCACACCTGGCATTAAGTAGGTTCACATTCCTTAGTCACTTGCCGCTCTCGCACATGCCTGCTCCATGCCTCTCCTCACATCCTGTTATTGTGTGTCTGTGGTGCCATGCCGTGGCTGGGTTGTGGGCATGGCAAGGCCAAGTTCCCAATGGAGTCGTGTTGTCGTGTCTGGTCGGTTGGCATGTTGTGTGGCATGTTGAATGTAATTGTGCTGCGTGCCCATTGCCAGTGTCGTGAGTTGCATGACTGTGGGCTGGAGGTGTGTGGTGTGTTCATTTTGGACTTACCAACGAGCACTGCATTTCCATGGGTGGCATCCTGGGAGCGCTGGGTGATGATGGACTGTCGGGAGATGTGAGAATCATGCACTCTGCCTGGGGAGTTGGCCACGACATTGTTGATGAGTCCCGGGCGGTCCACTATTGCCTGCACATTAATGGGATGCGTGTGCTTTCTGGTGTGGTAGTTGTGTGCAGTGCCGGCAGGGGGCACGAGGGGTACATGTGTGCAGTTGATTGGCCCCGACACGTGGGGGAATCCAGCTATGGTGTAGGGGCCTTGCTTGGTTTCCAGCTGCTCCTGTGCAGTGTGGGTGAAGTGGAGGTGCTGGGGTACCAGGCTGATGATGGCATCCAGGACAGGTGTGATGACCTTGGATGGGGCTGGCTGTGTGACTTCTCCGACTCTGGCAGTTGTGGGTTGGATGGTACCAGAGGCCGACATGTGCAGCGTAGCAGGCAGCTTTGTCTGCGGAGGGATGTTGGTTGTCCGCTGGGTTGGTACCGTCAGCAGGTGGGGGATGTGGGTCAGGATGCGGGGGATGGTTGTCCTTTTGAGCCTGCAGTGGGCAATGTCCTCCTCTGGCGTTGGGTCTGGGCGGCAGGTGCGTTTCAGGTGGGTCCGCTGTCTTTGTGTACGCTGCCTCTGTGGCGTTCCCGGGGGGGGCGGGACGGGTCCTGGGGGTGGTGGCGGGCCTGGGGTGGGTGGCGGTGGGTGGCGGTGGGTGGCGGTGGGTGTTGTGGCCCTCATGGGTCTCGGAGCTGCATGATCATTGTCTCCATGGCATCTGTGGGTCTTCAGATGTGGCTCTTGGCTGGGTTCCCTTTCATGCTGCAGGTAGTCGTCCTGCTTAACACCAGCAAAAGGCAGATGTTAAATACCTGCTGCTACCGCGGCTTATCGCGTGGTTTTGACTCGCATCGCAGATCTGGCAGTTCATTGTGAAAGTGGTGTTGTGGTATTTTCGTGTGTTTTTTGCACGGGAACGCCTACTCTGCATCTCATTAGGGTTAGTTGGTGGTGTCCACCGTGGGGGTAAATTTTGGGGCAGTTATCGCGGGAATACTGGCGATGTCTGCAGTTTTCACCGGCTTGTGAATGGGGTGTTGAATCTATCTCCACTTTTGATGCGTTAAGGTGGGGATAACTCGGAGATAAGTCCTTGTGAATATGCCCCACAGTTGTTAGCTTTTGACCTGTTCTGCAAGTCCATTTCCTTTTTTATTTACAAAATTCATCAAGGTGTATCAGTAATTTTGGAGCATAGAACTTAACTGCTTAGTGGTTCAAGAAGTCTGTACCTACGGGGTGGGGGGATGGAGGAGTGCGGGCTTGGGGGACACGGTTTACAGCCTGTGTGCTTCGTTTGGCCGTCACACCATCAGCCTGGAACGGAACGCGTTTTCTAGAAACAGTCCTATATGTGCTCCCTTAAAGTCGAAAAGTTGCATGGTTGACTGTCGTATCGGAACTGGCAAATATCTCGGAATATTGTCTTCATTTTGTATATTAACAAACTTCAAAGAAGAGCAATTGAAAAAAAAATATTATATTATTTACATTTTGGCATTTCCAATATTCCAAAACATTATACAGTAGAAGTGTTCTGGGGAGGGAAGATTGCGCTTCAGAAGCGATTGCCTAATATTAGTTTGCGTGGTGGTTTATTTTTTTTTGTTAAACATTCCTTGTATTTGAAAATCAGAAATACTAACAGCAATTAACAAGTCGCAGCTCACAACAATAAATCAAAGGTTCCTGGCCCGGGGAAAAAAACCCAGCACCAAGCCCCGTTCATGATTTTTCTTCGGCAAAGGGCAGGCTTATAGTTTTAAAACTGTAGCATTTACACATTTGTAGATTACACTGTAGTTACAAACAAAGGAATAGAAACAGGCATATGTCTACGAGATTGGTTTGTTGTAAAAAATAATAAGTAGTGCCCATGTTAATTGACTTGGCTAGAATTTTCACTTATTTTGGCATTATGTGCTATATGGAGATTGATCACAGAGGACAAGAGGAAAAGTCGGAAATCAACTGGAAACAGGGGCAGGAAAAGCAAATAGAAAAATATCAAACAACACTTTAGACGCTCTAAACTATTTGCTTTGAAAATTACTCATGTGGAACCTGAGAGAGCCCCGTGACTGATTGGAAGGGAGGGGGAGGGACAGCAGAGAGAGTGGGGTGGAGGAGCGAGGGAAGAGACACGAGAGGGAAAGCAAAACCAGCGCTGTGCTCGTGAAAGGGCACCACGCTGATAGAAAGAGCCTGCCTGCCAGAAGATAAATACAATACAAAGAACCTACATAGAGCAGTGCCCCCAGCTCTGAAGTGTCCGTCTGGCTCCACTGCTCTGCTGTGAGGCAGGTCAGCCTGGAGCCTGCTGACTGATTGGGAGGGGGGGAGGGGGGAGAGCAGAGAAAGTGGGACCGAGGAGCAAGGAAAAAATCAACAATGAAAATGAAACCAGCTCCTGAAAGGGGCACAGTGCTGATAGACAATGTCCACAATTATTAACAAGCAACCCAGGGGAGGCAGGGCAGGGGAGGCAGCAGTAACACAACTGTGGTGTTAAGAGGCAGTGGGAGGAAGAATGCTATATTTAAATGTAAACAGCTAGGGCACTGAAGCTAAACACAGACAAACAGTAACAGAGCAGGAAACCAAGGAAAAAAGAGTCCCCCAGAGAACAGATAAAGAGCCATAGCGGAATGAGACAGTGCTAAGTCCCTGCTCTGAGGGAGGAACTGAAGAGCGAAAGGAGGGACAAAGAGGCAGGACTGACCACTAGCAAGCAAGGGTTTTTAAAGGACAATGACATAGACAAATGAAAAGCAATTGCAAAAAAGGGGATGGACTTGATGCACACAGACTGATTACTGCAGGTCTCGAAGAGACAGCTTCGATGTCTTGCTCGACCTAAAAAACTACAATAATTGTTTGCCTTTCTTAAAGATATATTACACTCATACATTTCATTTGTTCGGAACCTTCAGTATAGATACATTTTGATTAGATTTAGGCTGACCTATATTCCTGTAATGTTTGGTTTCCCGGCCAACACTCACTTGGTGAACGATTTACCATTGAGCTTGTGCAATGGGAGAGCAGCTCAAACAAGGCTACATATTCTATTCTTCTGCACCTTTTATGGACCCCAAAATAAAGCTTTTTTAGTTATGGAAATATAATCTTGCCCAATGTACGCCTGCACTGCACTTTATCCAACAGCTGCCAGATCCCAATGTGTGTTATACCCTCGCCTCCTACCTAAGGGCAGTGGACATATGGAGATGCTTATCTTTACAGATGTTTAAATGGATAGCAATGAGTTGGCAATCAAGAAATTGTGAAGCTATGGAAATGATTTTATATGATGTATGGTTTTAGATGTTTTTATTGGATGTAAGGTTTTTAACTTGTATTTGTACTTTTTATGCATTGAAATAATGTGAAATAAAGCAGAGGATTGATTGATTGAATGATTGATTGATTGATTGAGAAATGCCCTCTAATTCCTATGCTAGTACTGGTACCCACAAATTCAGAGATATGCAAATAATCACTGCTTCTAAATGTCATATCTTGTGCCCATTTAGGAAATACATAGATTTCCTTGATACATATTGTTCACTCTATAATTTGCCATATGAATTGCTCTATACCCTGCACATAATTAAAAACCATTGCAAGGTGCAGCACAGTTATTGGCTCAGTGTAACTCGAGTTTTTGTAACACCCACAAAACCTATATATACCCACAACCAGAAAGGTCTAATAGGTGTAATGGTATACTGCTTTGGTAAATTAGCCATTGTGACTAGAAGTTACAAAGGAAAACATTGTCACAAATGGTCATTTTTGCCTTCTAATTTTCAATATGTTTTTATTTCAACAGTTAGTTTCCTTACAAAAACCTTGAATAATCTACACAAATTACACCTTGCTAAATTTTGAATTCTGTCTTATTTTCAGAAATCCATAGCTCTCCCGGATCACCCATGGGTTTCACAGTGGCTTCCACAACAAACCGGAAGTCGGTTGAAAGAACAAAAAGTAGTAAAAAATGCCAAAACTGTGGTAAAACAATAGTTTTTTTTTTTTTTATTCAGCTCTGCATGTTCCTGAAAGCTGATATTATGGTGACTTTAGCACAGGAAACATTTTGTTGATGCCCTTTTTAGTGAAAAAGCAGACACTTTTTTGTAGAGCACTTTTTTCCTGGTTTTTCCCCACAAAACTCAAAATGTTGCTATATTTTGACTATTTTCTCGGTCCCAACCAGAGGAATCCACAAACCCTGGGTATATTTTGAACCCCTAGGATGTTGGAAAAAAAGAATGCAAATTTGGCGCGGATATCTTATGTGGAAAAAAGTTATCTAGGCCTGAACGCTAACTATTCCAAATAGCTAAAAAAAGGCTTGGCACGGGGAAGGAGGTGGGGGAGAGACATAGCAGCGAAAGGGTTAACCCCATAACTTGTTTCTCCCAATCCTCATCCTAGCAGTCTAGCAACTAAGACCAGTCCAGACTCCTGCTACCCGACGGTACCACAGCATCCTCATTGGGAACCTCTACTTCTAACACTTCACCATTTTGTTAATGAACCAACAAAGTTTTACTTGTCATTAGCAATGACACTTAATTCAATGCCTACCATTGTTTCTGTACCTCTGTTAGTTTACTCCCTGGGGGATATTCTCAAGAACGTGTGTTAACTATCGCCAAATTCGCTTAACGCAACTTCTCACATCGAGGTCAATCGCGGGAAAATAACAACGTGTCATCGCAGTATTCCCAACCCTACGGCACCATGCGATAGCCACACGTTAACGCGACAAATGCCCGCGTTAAAATTAACGTGACGCCGAAAAAATGCCAAACACGAATGCCCAAAAAGTGGCGATGACCCCAATGGCGATACAAAATCTGCGAGAACCAGCGACAGGCCTGCTATTCCCACGCGTCATGCGTGAGAATGCACTATAAAAGCTGAGAAAAAAAGACACAAAAATGTACCTGCGTAGCACCATGGACGCACCCAGACCGAGTGCAGAGGACAACGCGAACCCCACAAGCCCCACAGATGACCAGCCAGGAACCCCTGGGCCGGGGAAGGGCAAGGAAAAGAGGAAGAGAAAGACGGGGTTCAGCCCGCAGGAAAACCGGATCATCGTCACGGAGGTGACCCAACACTACCAACAACTGTTCGTCACCTCCACTGTGTCATCGGCAAAACAAACGGAAATATGGCAGTCCATCTTCAACAACGTGAATGCAGTCGGAGTGTGGAGGAGGTCAATGGAGGAGGTCAAGAGGCACTGGCATGATGTGACAAGCCAAACCAAGCAGAAACTCGTTGCCAACCGGAAGGCAGCAACGGCCACTGGAGGTGGGAGTCCTGCGCCACAGGAGGAGCTGGATGAGCTGGAGGAAATGGTGGCCACAGTCATCAGTGCGGAGACTGCGCAAGGAGTTGGGTGTCCGGACACTGCTCGATATGACCTGACCCAACAGCAACAGGGTGAGTAACCCCCAGGGACTGGGGGGACGGGGGGAGATGGGCACAATGGCACACATGCACAATCAAGAATAGCACACTGCACACCCACAATGACTGTGGAACATGTCCCTGATGGCCTTGGCACACTGCAGCACACATAGAAACACCAAGTAGGCCCCCATCCACCATGTGCACAAAAGGCCCCCCCTCACCAATCTCACAACCTACCCATGCACATGTGCTGAACCCAGCAAAGCAGCGGCTCTGTGAGCCACACTGACAAAGCAAGTGACACTGCATGACCAATAGCATGGCTGCAGTCAAAATACATGACATGGTGCACGACACGACGCTGAGGTGGCCTCAAGGAGCAGGTCACACTCTGACACATCCACATGCACATACAACCCCTGACGTCAACAACACATCTGCAGACAAACAATGCACAAGAGTACCAAATCCGTCCAAGAGCACAAATGACCCAAGTCGCCAACATCTCAGCACTGTAAAAGCACAGAAGTCAAAGGCACACCGCCTCAAAGGGATAATGGCCCACTAAATCAGAGCTGCAGGGGCAACTCTCCCACAATGCAGCACACACACATAGCAATCACAGCACATCAACATTGACGACAATGTGGTACAAAGTGCCACACCAACACCACAGAACAGAGGACACAACTGGTGCCGCATGTGCGTAGAAAATGGCCAATCACATCAGGCATAGCAGGAAACTGTCAGATGATAATGTATGAGTACAACCTCACATCCTTCATGTATTCGGAATGTCCACTGTCCCCCATCAAATAGCCAGCTCCTGCAAAACAGTCACAATGTACATTGTCATGCTGTCAGTATGTAAACATGTACAATGCGTGCACATACATGTAACACACTGTTAACCTGCATCTCCCCTTCACATTGCAGAGGGACAATCAACACCTCCTGCAGAGCAGACCAGACATCTCTTCAGTGATGAGGAGGAGGAACCCCTGGCCATCTGCCCCGACACCCTCCAACGGCTCGTGGACAGCCTCCGCACCCCACCTCCAGGAGCAGGGCAGCCCAGCTGCATCGAGGTGATCCCACCCCCTGCACAGACCACACAGCAGCAAGCACCCACCACCACGGCTGGCTCCCAGCACCTCACCGAAGAACACATGGCATTCCAACGCCGTGTGTCAGACTGCCAGAGGGGGCTGGCTGAACAGGTGCGGCTGGGTTTTGACCTCATGGCAGCCAAACTAGATGCCATACGTGGGTGTCTTAGTCCCATCAGGGACCACTTACAGTCCCTAAAGGACACCCACAGTCCGCTCCATGCCCTACAACAATCCTTGGCTGACCTCGCTGGAGCCATTACTCAGATACAAGGACTGCCTAGGCAGAGAGGCCCCAGCGACGACAGCACAGAGTTGGCACAGATGCAGAGGACAATGGAGCACATGGAGCGGATGCAGGCAGGAAGGATGGCTGCCACGGCAGAACACCAGCGAGATGTAGCTGGGATCTACCATGCCCTGCAGTTCCTCATCTCGCCATTGCTGCCACAGAGCCTGCCCCAGATGACTGCTGCAGGAACTTAGACACACACATCTCTGCCCCCTGATGTGTCAGTGGCACACAGTGATGCAGCCATACCACCTCCGCCCCCTGATGTGTCAGTGGCACACAGTGATGCAGCCATAACACCACCACACACACCTGGCACACCTGACACAGAAGACATATCAGAGGACGAAGATGTGGACGGTAATGACTCTGTGTCAAAAAGGAGATTGTAGCATTCATCCCCCACCATATGGCCTGTTTCTGCTTGGTACAGCCCTCTGCATCATGCCCTGGTACAACACCTACCACTGTCCCCCGAAACACTCTGCGACATTCACCTGGACCCCGACATGGACTGCCATATCTGCTCTGGTCACCAATGACACAGCAAACAGGCTGCGGACTCAACCCTTCCTCTACCGATCAACTCGTAATTCCCTAAAGGCCTCTGTTTGGCCCGCCACTGGGCAACCATGTAATGTGGGGTGTGCATGGTCATGTACTGCTCCAGCTCCGACACTCCACAGGATGTGAATAAAACATTCCTAATCACACAGATGTGTCATGTCTATGTTCAATCAAGTATGACAGTATGGATGACTGTAGGGACATTGATTGCACAAAAAGGGAAACCCTGGGAAATGACATCAATGCGCATGTTTGACCGTGACACACATGGCCAATTAGATGACTGTGAAGGTGTGAACTAGCTGTGGCCTCATTGATCATGAACAACAACCTCGCAACCCCACAACATAGCCCCACGTCCATGTATTAAATAGGGCTGTGTGTAAATATGTCAAAGTCGGTAGGAGGCCTAAAGTAGTGTCCCACATCACATGTGACAACAGAACATCTCCTCGCATACCTACACTCACTCAACTGTGTGGACACAGCCTGGTTTGATGGAACACATTGATCCACATGGCAAGAGGTTGGACACCATACTCACATTGCTGAAGACACGTAAGCGCACAGGTCAACCACAATGTCTGGCTCACAGAGGTGGAGCTGGCAACAGGGACTCACCCCTAAGTGAAATGCGTCAGTCAGTCCCTCCCTGTGTACGGACAATGCACATTGAGGCACACGATTTGGCATGCTAATCAACACACATCACACTTGTACACTAGTGAAGCTGCGTACACTTTATTGGCATGTGCGTGTCAGTACGGGCAAGTCAAGGGCCACAACATGCAGACTAATGCATCATACAATAACAGGCAGCAAAGGTACATGTAGAGGTGCAAGACATGGGGAGGCACAAATAAACACCAACCATGACGGATGCCGACGATCTCAGCCCACCTTGCCTTGCTGGACGAGTCATGTGGTTTTTGGAGAATGCTCATTGCACCTTGTCAGGGGACACCACTCACGGACCATGGGATCTGCATAGTCCTGTACCACCGGACAGCACTGACTGTGTGGTCTGCTGACAATGAGCAGGTGAAGGAGTCCAACAAGGTCACATGTAGTACCACATTGCCATGTGTGTACTCTCCCTCCAGCGGTGTGTCAGTTTGAGTAACGTTGCCAGGCGCCGCTGTCCACTCACCTTGCACTGGTGTGTGTCAACCCGCAGTCTTGCACGCACATGCATTCTGAGTCCAGGCGAATGCAGCCATGTCCACTGTCATGGTGGGATATGTGTCCATTTCTCCAAGATGCTAAAGGGTGTTGGGACCTGTGCCATGGGTTACAATCTTTCGTGGCTGCAGGAACGTAGTCACTCGTCCATGAAAGCGAGCGCAGCTTCATGGGCAATGAGTTCCAAGAGTACGTCGTTGTCGACTTCAACGAACACGGGGGCGAGCCAATCCATTAGCTGGTCCAGACAGATGTGCTCCGTCCACGCCGTTTCACCAATCCGCAACACAGCCCAATAGGGGAGCGCTTCGATGTGGTCACTGCACACGAGGAATTGTGCAATCTCACATGCCCCACTGCCAGCACAGATGCCCAATTCCAAGGCATCCCATGAACGGGTATCACGGTTACACTCCTGGTCGTGGGCCAACAGGGGGCGCACACACATGTCATAATCCAGTTCATCTACTGTTGTGTTGGATAGGCAGACATCCATGGGCCACTCGAATATGCATGATCGGCAGTGGAACCAGGGCTGGACGCAGGTGACGTACGCAAGACAGAAGCTCAGACGGTAACTGATGCGCAACACTGCCAGTGGCAGTGTCCCCAACAAATGCAGCATTCGGTCACAGTACAGTTCCACGTGACAGGGGTTGTGCATGTGCCCGGGATGTTCTGCCATTGCGTTGTTCGCACTCGTAGAACCGGCACTCTTCTGACCTGCGGCTGTTATGTGGATGATATGCCACAGCTCGGAGCAATGAGTCGTATGAGTGTGCAAAGTTTGTACGTATGGGTTGTCCTGTATGTAAGTGTCAAGGCCGTTCCATGCAGGAGTACCTCGAACAAGGACTTCTGTGTGTGGGGTGTGGAGACGTTGATCTTTCATTGGCGCCGTGTGTAGTGTGGGAGCCGTCATCATCTGCCATGGTATCTCTCTTAGGGCGTGCCTGCCCCATGCATTTCCAAGGTCGGGGGTGCAGATGTCCTTCCGCCTTCTGTATTGAGACAAAAGGGCTTTCACCCCTAATGTTAGTCAGACTACTGCTTGTATCCTGGGAATGTGATGTGGCTATCGCGCTGCAATTGAGGCTAGGCCTTGGGCTTATGGTGCACCAAATGCGATGCACACACAACAGTTGCCATGTATGAGCCAAGACCCCGAGCGGCCTTGCGTCCCTTGTACAGTCCCTTCGTGCGCGGACGCCCTCTGGCTGCATGCAACATTGCAACATTGCCGATTGCGGGCCGTGTGGTGCAGACACTGCAACAGAGACACACGCATCAGTTGGTTTCCTGTGCAGCCCAGATATGAACCACGCCCAGAGGCCAGGGATAATCGTTCACACCCCTACGCTGGCCTGGCATACGCAGAGCCAGCCCACTCGGCTTACGTATAAGGGGGGGGGGACGCTACGTGTCCCAGTTCTTCCCCACTGCCTGAGGTGACATGGCTGCGTCCACCTGGCCGATGACGGGACTCAATCATTTAGGGTCCATGACTTGCGTTGCACGGAGTCGGTGGCACCAGTTGCACTGCGGCTGGCACGGGCCTACCGCCACGGGACGTTGACTTACTGTGCACTGAGGTAGGGGCACTTAAAGTGCTGAGCGGGTGTGCAGCCTGCGATGATGACGTGTGCACTGATATGGTCTCTGCCATTGCAATATCAAGACCCAGAGTCAAGTGTGCGCCTGGTGGACCGCAGTGTTGGCCTGATCCAGCGGGCAGCGCGGGCCTACCGCCACGTGGCGTTGCCTCGCGTTTCACAGAGTTAGTGGCACCTAGAGAGCTGAGCGGGTGTGCAGCCTGCGATGATGACGTGTGCACTGATATGATCTCTGCCATTGCAAAATCAAGACCCAGAATCAAGTGTGCGACCTGGTGGCCCGCGCTGCAGGGATGTGTGATGTGGAGGCTGCCAAGGTCGCGGGCCCCGGGCTCGGAGCTTGCACCGGGACGTGGTGGGCCCTCTTGAAGATACGCCGGTGGCGGAAGGTGAGCAGTGTGGCATAGGTGCGCAGGGGCGGGCAATCCCCACTGGGCGGCGGGAGGGGCTGGGGTGCAGCAGCCTGTGTGCGCAGGGGCGGCCAAGCGATGTTGCCGTGTGCAATGATATGTGCTCTGCCATCATTAGCTGTGGACTCTGTTTCAGATGAGGGACCTGGTGGCCTGCAGTGTGAACCGGCACGTGGTTGGAGACACACCGGTGGCAGTAGGTGAGCAGTGAGGCCTGGGTGCGGAGGGGTGGGCAATCCCCGCTGGGCGGCAGGAGGGGCTGGGGTGCAGCAGCCTGGGTGCACAGTGTCGGCACTGTCTCTCCCTGTCCCTCTCTTCCTTTCACTGTCTCTCTCTCTCTCTCTCTCCCTCTCTTTCTCTATCTTTCTCTCTCTTTCTCTTTCTCTCTCCCTCTCTTTCTCTATCTTTCTCTCTCTCTCTCTCCCTCTTTTTCTCTATCTTTCTCTCTCTTTCCCCCTCTTTCTCTATCTTTCTCTCTCTTTCTCTTTCTCACTCTCCCTCTCTTTCTTTCACTGTCTCTCTCTCCCTCTGTTGCTCTCTCTCTCCTTCTCCCCCTCTCCCCCTTTCTCTCTCTTTCTTTCTCTCTCCCTCTCTTTCACTCTCTCTCTCTCTCTCTCCCTTTCTTTCTCTCTCTCTTTCTCTCTCTCTCTGTCCTTTGTTGAGCGCATGACACACCTTCTTATCTTCAATTTTGTCTTGCAGGCTGTGACTTACGATTTGTCCGGAGAAGACCCGCCATGACTCTTCCAATTATTGATGTTGAGTTGAATTGGAATAAATTGATTATTTTTGGCATTCTGAGATGTATGTATGTTTTTCCTTTTTGGACCGCACATGGATGTTGGTTGTTGTACTTGTGCGACATCAGGAGAATTGTTGTGTTCATGAATTTGTAAGGTAGATGTGAAATGTCTTTGTCGGGAGGGGGGGGTGGTGCCCGGGGTAGGGCCCCAGGGTCCGGGGGGGGGGAACCTGGGTGTGGTGGCGGTGGGTGTTGTGGCCCTCTTGGGGCTCCGGGCTGCATGATCAGTAGCTCCATGGCATCTGTTGGTCTTCAGGTGTGGCTCTGGGCTGGGCTCCCTTTCATGGTGCAGGTTGTCATCCGACTTAACACCAGGTAGGAGCAGGTGTTAGATCCCTGCGGCTAACGCGCCTTATCGCATGTTTTTGATTCTTATTGCCGATCTGGCTGGTCGTTGGGAATGTTGCGTAGGGATTTTTCCGCGTTTTTTTGCACGGCAACGCCTACTCTGCATCTCATTAGCGTTAGTTGCCGGTGTCATCCGTGGCGATGTTTTTTGCGGCTGCTATCGCAGGTAGACTGGTGATATCGGCTGTTAGCACCAGCTTGTGAATGGTGCGATGGACTTATCACCACTTTGGCTGCGATAAAGTGCCGCTAACTCGGCGAAAAGTCCTTGAGAATATGCCCCCCTATCTCTAAGCACACTTATGCAGGTAGGTTTCAATATGTAACATTGTACAGAAAATCGAAAGCAGTAAAAATAGAATAGAGTGCATCTCACTACAGTCAAGTGGTGTTAGCACACAAAAAGATGAAGAAACCAATCAGATTAACATACCTTATCTTTTAAAATGTAAAGTCCAACAGGATTCTTGCGATCATGTTCTCCTGTTCGAGAAATAATTTCATCTGAAAACACAGAAAAAGTATGTTTAAGGATGGTTTTGGAGTAGTAAGGCTAATTTGCGCAGTATTACTGTGTCTCATTTAGATTATGGCATCCGAGTAGCAATTCCAGTGTACAAATGCAAGGAAAATCCAGTCTTGATAACACTGTAATCCTCATATGCATTATAAAGAACCCATCGGTCAATGTTACAAAGGCCAGCAGACATTAAATCACAGCTGTGTTGGATAAAGCCTTTGGACTTGCTGTACAAAATAGAATCATAAGATTTCTTGGAATATGCAGAAGTAAATTTGCTACCTTATAACTTACATTTTTTGTTGCTTGACCAATTAGAGCTGTACAATGTCTTGAAATCTTTTATTTTGGAGAAAACACACGTAGAAGGAGCGAAAATGATAAGTCACTGACAGCAGATCTGCAAAGTGTACAGGATCATGTTATGACGACTTGCTAACATACGGAAGAGTAGACTGCATTGACACTGTATATTCACTGTATCAATCTGAGAATATTATAAGCGAAAGCTAGAATGAGAATGTTTGCCTTTGTCATTGCCCTATCCACTCTGGGAAGTATATTTGCAAACAGGAGAACCTGGAAAGTAGCTTATTTTTTTTGTTTTTCCAATTATATCATATGTTTAGCAGGAAATGGATGATTTAATTATTGTGAACGTATGTAATGTGATTGAATTTATTTAGCACTTACTACCCCTGACATGGCATTGAAGTGCTTTACGCTGGACAGCTTTTCTGGAAACCAAGGTTAGTCATTAGGCCAGCATCATTAGTTATTGTTGGTTATTGGGATTAGTCTTGTGTGCTCAAGCAAATCATTCCATGAATTCTCTCCTATTTTTTTTTTTGTGAATTAAAGAAGTAGGAGTTAGGTGTGATCATTGTTGGTAAAAGGGGTGTAAGTGAGTTCATGCAGACGTTTGTTGGGGTTAATACATAAGCTACAGTAGATTAGGTAGGATTAGGTTGCAGAGTATCACTTTCAACAGAAAAAGGAGAGGTTTGATCTTTGAAATGAGCTATGGGCAATTAGCAGAAATACATTAATAGAGAACTGGGGTTCCTGGCTGTCAGTGTATGCATCCTGTACAAGCAGGAACCACCACTCTAGTCAGGGTAAGCTAGATACACACGAAAAGATAACATGTTCTCACCCTCTGGTAGCTTGGCACAGAGCAGTCAGGCTTATCTAAAGAGGCAATGTGTAAAGTATTTGTGAAACACACACACACAGAGTAACACAATGAAAACGCCACACAAATACTCCACACAGTGTTAGGAAAATAGATTGTATTTTTATGAGGAAAGCAAGACCAAAACGACAAAAATCTAAAAAGTAGAACCGGAGATATGAAATTTGAAAGAATAAATCAAAAAGTAGTGCTTAGAAGCAAAGTGCGCTTAGGGGTTACTTGAAGTTGCATTGGGCTGGGGTAAATCCAAAGTTCAAGCCGATGGCCATGGAGGGCAGGCCGGCTACAGGACTCACGCAGGTCCCGCTGAAAAAGTACCTTGGATGGAGCAAGAGTCAACTTCGAAGACTCGATGCTTCATTTCTGATCCGCACAGGCGATGAAGACTTCGTCAACAAACCCCTTTACGATGCAGACACTGCACAGTCGTTGAGCTGCGCTGTCCGTTGGGCTGCGCTGTCCATTGAGCCACGCAGTCCGTTCAAACTATGTCATCGATCGGCTCCTGCGTTTGGCATTGAAGGGCAATGCGTCAGTTCCAATCGGCGCAAAGCCAACCCTGCGTCAATTCTGATGGTTTTGGACAGCGGAAATCAGCCTTTCAAGGGTCCAGGATAGGATTGGCACCACTTGGCAGGGCAGGACTCACAGCTGGCAGAGTTTAAGTGAGCTGGGTCCAGTCCTTTTTCTCAGCAGGGCAGTGATCAGCAGGCAGCAGGGCAGCACAGGAAAGTAGAAAGGCAGTTCTTCCAGAGAAGCAGTTAAGCAGAGTGGCAATCCTTGTAGCACAGCAGTCTTTACTCCTGGCAGAGTTCTTCACAGGGCCAGAAGTGTACTGTATTGGTTGGGTCAGAGACTCAGTACCTATACCCAGTTATGCCTTTGAAGTGGGGGTGAATTCAAACCAGGCCCTTAGGGTTACCTTAGGCCTAACGTAGGGGTGAGTTATGTGTAACAAAAGGGGAGTTAGTTTAAGGATTTGCAAGGAGTTTTAAGTGCCAAGTCGAAGTGGCAGTAAACTGCACACACAAGCCCTGCACAGGCATGCCTGATACATGTTTGAAAGGCTACTTGTGTGGGTGGCACAATCAGATTTGCAAGCCCACTCGTTGCATTTAGGTTATAGCCTGTAGGAGGTTGGCCTAGTATATGGTGCACACTTAAAGGAGTGATGTACCTTGCACTAATCCAGGCAACCCTTATAGTGATTTTAGTGTTTTTGTAAATAATATATATCTTTATTGCCATTTTAGTATACTTACATGTACATAAGTACAAGAGCTCATGGGATTTTAATAAACAATGCCAGAGCTACCTACGAACAGTATTTCATATCATATTTATCATATTCATTCCAGATAGTTCCTCATCAGGTCTCGGCATATTTTAAAGAGTAACATAGCCCATAGCTCTACCCAGATTAAGGTTCACAGACAGTTACCGTAGTTGCCAGGTTACAGACATAGTTGTAATGAATTAAATAAAATAAAAAAACATGCAACAAGCACAGCCATAAGCATGTGAAAATTATAGCACCCAGCTAGGTTATATGGAAGGCACACAATCAGGTTCCAGACTATTCCAGTGGGGAAGATTTTGTGTTATGTAAGGACATAGATAGTATTATGAGCTCTGGGGGGAAGTAGTATGCTTCCTCCACTGATCAGTACCATCAACATTTTGTGCCTTGTATTTCTAGGGGTAAACTTCAAGGGGTCAGCCCATGTGGTTCCTCATTCGGGGGTTCAGGATCATCCTGGTCTGTGGCATCTCCCTGTCGTCTGCCCCAAGCCGCTAATATTTCTGCCCACAGCCCTGCCATCAAGTGACAACTTAGACCTCTGCCATCCTCCCCCATCAGTGGTCTCTCTTCCGCCCTGGCCCAAACCTCTACATCTTTTTCCCAGGCTTCAACTGTGAGTCCTGCCTCCGCCTTTCACTTCAATGCTATGCGCCGGCGCGCCAGGACCAGCACCAGGTCCACAAACCTGGAACCCACCTTCTTGGCTCTGGTGCAGGAAAACAAGCCCAGAAGGCATACCTCTGCTGTGCAAGGGAGTATACAGGCCAACACATCGTTTATCACAGACAGGACCTTGGGCCAGTATCCAAGAAGTGTCTGACAACTCCATACCATATGAGCAAACCCCACATCCGCCGCCTTGCAGCTCGGACAGTGTTGTTCGGCATTCCCGAGTATAATGGGCAGTCTATGTTGGGTTAAGTAGGTCAAGTGAAGGAAGTTAAATTGAATGAGTTTAAATGAGTAGAGACCTGCTTCGAGCTCCTCAATGCCTTACACCAGTCTGTGTCAGATGACTCCCTGTCAAATAGGGCTCCCCACCGTTCCCGCATGTGGGTCAGCAGTTTCATAGTCATCTCTAAAAGTGCCCCGTATAGGCACTTCATGAGGTGACGTGCTGACCCCAGAGTCACCATCGCTTGGAGCAATATATGCGTTTCTGGGTCCCGCCCGTCCCCAGGCCACAAATCCTTAAATGTCCTCACCAGCACGTGGTAAAGCAGAAAGTGTCCAGAGGGAATGTCATAGTGCGCTAAGAAGTCCTCCAGCGCGATCAGTTCCCCCTGTTGGAAGCAGTCCCCAACCATCACCGCACCCACCGCTGTCCCGTCGCTCAGTTGGAGCTTTGTGTACGGGGAATGATTGCCACTGTGTGGGAGCACCACAAGGGAAGGTCAGGGGCATATAGGGAGGCACCAGATGCATGCCGGAGGCTCCTGCACCACCTGTAGCAGCTCCCCCGGCATGTGCACGACCACTTTCGGGTGCAGGAGTTTTGCTGTTAGCAACCCTGGGTTGTCTGTCAGTACTACGGTGCCTGCCGTCTCCAATCCCTGCCGTCCAGCCATCTGGCTTGCCATTAAAGTTGGGCCGCTAAGTAATAAAATTGAAAGTCTGGGGCTCCCAACTCGTCATTCTCTGAGGTCCTTCGCAGTACCTCCAAGGAGACTTTATTCCTTTTCCCATCCCAGATCAGGTCCTGGAGTAGGGCATCCAGGCCCCTGAACCACCCCGTCGGATTATAATGGGGAGGTTCACCAAGAACTACAAGAGCCTTGGGAGCATAATCATTTTAGATAATGTGATTCGGGCCATGACCGGCAGCTGAAGAGAGCGCCAGAATCGTATGCTAGTCCTAAGGGAGCACAGTACTTGGCCCAAGTTACCCTCCAGGAGGTCGTCCTGGGCATGAAACACTTGTGTACCCAAATATCGGAACAATCGGGGGGACCAGATCAGGTCGGGAGGTAGGGTTGTCGGCCTTTGCTGCCCAGGTGTGATAGGGAAGATGTAGGTCTTGGATTTGTTTACTCAGATGCCCTTTAAAGCTGAGTACTCTTCTAAAATAGTCAAGGCATGTGGAACTCCTTAGGTTCCGTCTCTCAAATACAAAAGTAAATCATCTGCGTATAACAATATTACAATATTATGTGTTCTTTGCCCTCCAATAGATGGCCATATCGTGCCCCCTGTTGCCTGAAGCCCTCCACTAATGGCTCAATGGCCAGGGCAAATAAAAGTGGGGACAGGGGGCATCCCTGCCTGGTACCCCTATGGACATCATATATGGCCAAGATAACGCCGCCCGTCCTCACTTGCCCCGTAGGGCGCATGTATAATAATTGCACCCACCTAATCCTCCCATCTCCTAGCCCTATCTGCTTAATAACCGCTAGTTAAAAATCCCATCTCAAGGAGTCAAAAGCTTTCTTCAGGTCAATTGCCATTACCAGTGCGTCTGAGTATTCACCAATGTCACAGTGATATAAAATATGATAAAGTCGGCGAAGGTTACCTGAAGTGGACCTGATGAGTATGAACCCGTTTTGATCTACATGGATCAGGCCTTGCATAACCGGAAGCAGCCTTGTGACTAGTATGTTCAACATGGACAGGGGGCGGAATTCGGACAGGCTAGCCGTCTTGGATTTAGATTTTGGAAGAGGGACCACGAGTGCTTTCCTTGAGGAGTCCGGCAACACGCCAGTGCGAAAAGACTTTGTGTATACTGTCTCCAAGAGTTTGTATAATGGCAGAGTAAAACTCAGCCGGGATTCCGTCCGGGCCAGGGGTTTTGCCTCTAGCCATTTCCTTAATGGCTACTCTAATTTCCTGTATAGTCACTGGGCCCCCTAGGTCTTTTCGCATTGCAGGGTCTAAAGTTCTCGGTCTCAAAGGTGTTAAAAACGCTATTATGTCCCCTGTGACTGTTCCTCAGGGCTCTCATAAAGAGTTTTATAATAAGTGTAAAAGGTTGTGTTAATGGCATTGGGCAAATATAGAACTGTCCCATCTCCTCTTAAGATTTGAGTAATGGGAGAGCCCCTAGATTCAGGGCGCACAAGCCACGCCAGCAGCCTTCCCGATCTACCCCCCTCTGCATGTGTCCTGGATTGGTAGTCGCAAAGATCCAAGAGGTGCAGCCATTCCAAGGCAGCATTGTATTTGCTTCTGGTTTCCGAGAGCTGCATCTGGGCAATGCCCCCGGGTTCAGCCGGATGCCCAGGTTTTGATGGGTGGCCTCCAAAGAGGTGAGTTCCCCATAGAGTTCTCTCCGCACACCAACAGTCTGTCCCATGCAGTGGCCTCTCACCACCACATTGAATGCATCCCATTCAAATAGGGGGGTGCTCGCTGTGCCCCGATTCAGTTGGAAATACTCAGAAATGGCAGACTGTAGTGAGACCCTAAAGCAAGCGTCATCTAAAAAGGTAGGGTTAAGGCGCCATGAGGGTACGATCGTGTATACCACGACTGGGCTAAACCCTAGGAGTAGCGGGTTATGATCGCATAACGTGCGCCCTAGATACTCCGAGTGATTCATTGTGGGGCCTAGTCTGGTTGAGCAGACAAACATATCTAGGCAGGTATGGAGACGATAGAGATGGGAGTAGTAGGAGTAATCTCTCTGTCGCCTGTGTTGCATTCTCCAAACAACCATGAGGTCCCAGTGCTCCAACCACTCCCGGAGCCCTTGGCAGGTCCTGGCTTCCAGGGTGCCATGTATTGGAGTTGTGGAACTATCTAAGCTCACGTCTGCCACAGTTTAAATCCCCTCCCAGGATTAGATCTTCCGCTAATATCGTGGATAAGGGTCCTGACATCCATTGAAGAAACTGAGCCTGTTCCTGATTTGGGGCATAAATACTCCCTAGTGTCATTTTGTTGCCCAGTATTCTGCCTTTCATCGGGACATAGCAGCCCTCAGGGTCCACAATTGTGTGTGTGCCTTCAAAGGGGGTTCCCACCCTAACTCACAACAGGACTTCCTGGGAAAATGCAGAGTAGAAGGTCACGTACAGTTGTCGCCTCCACCTACACTGTAGGTGCGCACCCTCCTCCGCAGTGAGGTGCGTCTCTTGTAAAATCACTATATTCGCCCCCCTTCGACACACATACCTATGAATATGGTAACGTTTGGCAGGGGACCCCATCCCTCGCACGTTCCAGGATAACACTTCTACTTCTCTAGTGAGGTTACTCATTGTTGTCATGTAAGTGGATCAATTCGCAATCCCCCTCCCGCTCTCCCCATCACACGGAGGGCCGCCGTCCCATCAGTGTCAGAATTACCTCAAGTTTGCTGGGTAACCAATCGAAACCCCCAACTACAAAATCCACATCCCAAGGGCAGCGTTGCAATGGCAAGCCGACAAAACCTGTAATAAAAGAAAACATTACAACAGGAAGGCCTCTCCTAGGTGCCTAGCAGTGACTTCCTGGTAGGGTGAAGTCGAGTAGAATTGAGCAGTCTTTCCCCAGTTTGGCCTCGATCTTTGTGGTAGTGTCAGAGCCTGCTGGCGCATTGTTCCGGAATCCCGAACAGGATTGTTCAAAGCTGTGGGGAGTCCGTCAATCTGTACCAGACACAGTTACACAATCCAATGCCAAGCAGGCAGGCCAGTCTGTTTAGAGATCAAACTGTTGTGGTTGAGCGCCTGCCTAATCATTTAATGTCCGATGTGACTATTTCATCGGGCCCATCAGAAGAATTATTCTGCCTTCCCCGGGGTCACAGTGGGCAGCTCGCACCCCTAGCAGCTGAGTCCCCAGAGTCCGAAGTCCCCTATTTAGGCTCCAAGGAGGCATCTCCTGCCATTTCAGTTTTCTTTAGTGGATAGGATCTTGGACACTGCTTGCACCACCGCTCTCCGTTTACTCTCTATCTGCGAGGTTAAAGGCTTCTTTAGCAGCATGTCCCGTGACTGCCACCGAGTCTTTTTCTGTGGGGCCTATTTGCTGGTATCGGCCCCGTCTGGGGTTTGGGCAATGGGGCCCCCGCCCTGTAAGCCTCCAGCCAGGACCCACACCACCTTGGGGGAGTCACAGAAGTGAGTGTTGCTGTCAAGGACAATGCATAGTTTGCAGGAAACATTAGGGAATACTGGAGCCCTTCTTCATGTAGGGCCTTATTTGCCTCCTGGAAAGATACTTGTAGGGCCTGCACCTTTGCGGTAAAGTCCGGCAACACCAGAATCTTACAATTCTCCTTTGTTTAGGGGCCATGGGTCTGAGCCCTTTGAAGTATGATGTCCCGGTCTCTGTAGTGGAGGACCCGCGCCACCACCAGGCATGGGTGGGTCTCCCCGGTGCCAGCCGGTAGTCCAAGACTCAATGCACTCACTCGAGTGCAAAAAACTGGATGAGGTGGTCATGGGCGAACTCGGTACAGAGTCACTCCTCTAGGAAGGTCACCATATGAGATTCCTTCACTCCCTCAGGTATTCCCACCACCCTGATATTGTTGCAGCAGATGTGGCCCTCTGCATCTTCAGCACGCTGTTCTAGGGCGGCCACCTTTGCTGTGAGCTCATCGATTCTACAGGAGTTTGCTTTCTGGTCAGGTCGAATCTCGTCCACCGATTGTTCCACCCCTTTCACCCGATCTACCAGTTTGTGGTGTTTGTCTTCAAGAGTCCCAGACTGACTGACACTGCTCCAATATCCCTCTGCAATGCAGTCTTGGTGTCTACAATGGTTGGCAGGACCTTATCTAGCGTGTATGGAATCGTCCACTGTGTGGCTCTCTCTGTCTCTGGATCCTGAAGAGAAAGGAGGGGAAGTCCCCCCAACAGACCGTACGGCCCCTGTTTATGCTTCAGTTTCCTCCTTGCAGCCTCCATGCCTGTGGGGAGTAATCATGCTTAGGGACCAAGCCATCCTCACCGGCCACGTAGAGCAGGGCAGCCCGGAGCACTCCACTTTGGGCCAGTCCGTGAGGGGCCCCAATCCACTTTCCGGCCTTGTATCCCAGAGAACCAGAGGGCACCTCCACCCTCTGAATCATGTGGGAGGCTCCCCGCAAGGTAGTCCATCACAGGGTGCCCCCGTGGGGTGGTGGAGCTCCAAGTTGCCAATTTGACCTGGTCTCAGGCAAATGGTCTCATGAAGTCCAGTTGCAGGTCTCAGCTGGGTAAGGGCTCCAGTTGCGGAAGCTCATCACTCAGCCCCACAGCAGGTAGGTAATGCTACTCCCCTTCTTGGCCATGGGAGGGCCCCCACTGCTCTTTAGATCTAACTGTGTTCTGCGAGTGAAGCAGAGGCACCACCCAACCTCAGCGGGTCACTACTCTCGCCGCAATTCTCCCCTGTCGGTCTCAGGAAGGGGATCCCCAGTGTGTAGGACCGCTTCCGCTCAAGCTTCCACCTGGGCCCCTTCAGCCCAGCTGGGGCCAAGTGTAGGGTGGGACCACAGCCTCCCGCCCGGCCACTGTGCCTGCTCCACTCAGTCACCCTCATCCCACAGGGCCTCGATACTGGTCCCGATCTCTTCTGTCACAGCTGCTCTCACCTCAAGGGCACGTGGGCCTTTCTCCAGGTGGGTGCTCCCTCACCAACGTTCACTCGCCACGGTCACCTCTCCGCCCACCGGATCACTGCCACCGACTCATCTCAGCCAGTGGAGCGTGCCGAACTCCCGCCCTGCTCCTCACAGGTCTCTCGCCTTAGCTCCGTAACCCCCAGCTCATTAAGGGCAGCACCCAATCCCCACAGTTGTGGGCAATCACGGCTCCCTCGTCCACTGTTGTCGCCCTGGTAGATTACAGCACTTGCGGCCTTTTCTCTCTGGCCTGCCTCGCCCGCTCTGCAGAATGGTCATCTCAATGGTGTCAGGTCCTCTGGGGCTGGGATAAAAAGTCCGCTCCTGCCTGAAACACTGACAACACCCCTGCTGCCAGGTGCTCACGTCTCTGGGAGTCCATTGCGATCCTGCCAGCGGCTCTGTAGTGCAGGATTAGTGTTTGGCCGATGCAAAGCTAACAGCTCACATGTCCGTCATCTTCAGTGTCTCAGCCACGCCCCCCGATTTTAGTGGTCTTTGATAACCTTAGGCTCTCAAAGTGGTAGCTGTGGAGAGCAGCCTTCAGGCTTATCTTGAAGGAGTGTAAAGCAGCTTTATTTACCACAGTTAATCAGTAGTGTAGATTGGATGAATAATAACCACACAGTGTTTATGACAAAGAAGACTATTTATTACACAACATATTCACTATCACATTGGTATATCTCCTAGCCGGAGATATCAACAATACACACTAGAATACTTCAAAGCAATCAGGTAAGTAGCACAAATATACACTGGTCTCCAGGGGAGACCAAACCATATACTAAAGAAGTGGAATGCGAACTGAAAGGAAGAATGGGACTTGGACCAAGGACTCTTAGGAACTGAGAGAACCAAGAACCAGCCAAGGTAATTACCCAGGAACCCCACGGAGGCTGTGTGCAGAGTGGAAACACAGCTGCATGCCCAATAGAAGTCAATGGAGAAGTTGCAGTTGTAGTTTTAAAGAAAAAAGTCCCTTCCCAGAGAACCCCAAAGAAACCCTTTGGAGGACGGAAGGTTGGACAGCCACCCCACATGTGGATGCCTCTGGAACCAGGTTACCAGCACCAGGGAAGCCAAGTGCATAGGGGTGAAGTGACGTCGGATCCTCCCACAGACGACAATAGAAGAATTGGGAAGAAAAGCCTCTGGAGAAATCTCTGAAGATGTTTGGTGGAATCCAAGGGTGGATTCTTGAAGAGAAGATCCTGCATGAAGAGGGGACAGAGTCTATGCCACTCGGTGGTGACCAGGACGCACAGAAGCACAATTCCCACCCTTGGCACGGAGCTCAGGAGAGATGACTATGACCTTGTCGCTGCAGCTTGGGGACCAGGCGATACTGAGGAAGACCAGGGCCAGCGGGAGCAGCAACAGGCCTTGGTAGCCTCCATTGGATTGGAAGATGACAAGATGCAATCGTTGGGAACAGCAAGGTCCAAGGGACTCATCAAGAGCAGAAGAGTCAGAGCAGGCCCCAAGCAAGCAAGGGAGCCCACCAAAACAGTAGAGGACCCTCAAGAGGATCCCCAGACTTAAGGCACCGGAGTCACAAGAGAACCTCAGGCAGCTCATCAAAGATGGAGGCCCACGGTACAAGGGATGCATTGAAGATGCTGATATTTGAGGGATGACGTGCTGAATGCTGGAGCTTCTTGTAGTCTGAAGATCTCTGGAGTGCAGAGCCAACAAGTCTTGGCAACAGCAAGTTGATGCAGTGCAGATGGGTTTGGTCCCAGCGGCTCCAACGAGGGATACTGTCATCCAAATTGCAGAGAAGACAGCTCAGGCCTCTGGGGAGCCACAGATGTTTACCGGTTGAAGAGTGTCTTGGTTTTAGAGGTGAGTCTTGTTCCATGACAAATCTGAGGACCCACCCACAGGGGAGCCTTTTAGATACCCAAGGAAAGGGTTTGAACGACTTGGGGATCCCTCCCAGAGGAGGGGCTGGACAGAGGGGAGGATACTCCCCTGTCCTTTGTCCAGCTTCGCACCAGAGCGAGAACCAAGGGTTCCTGAACTGGCTCAAACTGGTGTATGTAAGGAGGGCACCTAATGTGCCCTTAACTACAGCCTGCGGGCGCTGGAAAAACACCCCCACCTCAGCCCAATACACTAAGTCCTGTCTGGGAGGTGGTCACATCTCCCTGTGACAGGAAACCTATTGTTTTACCTTCCCTGCTCAAGCTCAGCTCAGCAGCAGGAGGGCAGAACAGTGTCTGTGTTCGGCAGCAGCACTAGCTTGCTGGCAGACCCTGAAAGGCTGTAACCGGAAGTACAGAGGGCTCCCCTAAGGGGCTCCCTAGTACATGGGATCATACATTTAACATCGGAATCGAGGTTGGGGTATGATTCCAAACATGACCAGGTTTGGCACAGCAATTATATAGTTAGACATCTTGTAATGACTGATGTCCACTATATATCTTAAAATGGCTGACCGCAGAGTCAGCTCCAGGGTTTGTAGGGGTGTCCTGCTTATGCAGGGGCACCCTTACACTTAAAACCAAGTACCCTGCCCTCAGGACTGAAGGGCCTTCCATAGGGGTGACTTATAGGATTTAAGTGAAGTGCCCTCAGATATAAGAAAACCTATATCTGTCATGAGAGGTGCAAGCACCACCTCACACAGGCTGCAATGGCAGGCCTGTAGTCTGAGTTTAAGTGGACTCCCATGGGTGGCACAATACATGCTGCAGCCCATGGGAGAACCCTGGTGTACCTATGTGCTGGGTACCTTAGTACCATATACTAGGGACTTATAAGAGTACACCAGAAGCCAATTGTGGAGGTACAAAAGTACTTACCAAAGCCATTTTGGGAGAGAGAGCACATATGCTGGGGTCCTGGTTAGCAGGATCCCATTAAACTATAGTCAAAACATACTGACACCAGGCAAAAAGTGGGGGTAACCATGAAAGCAGATCCTACTTTCCTACATAGGCCCTGGGTATATGGTATACCACTTTAGAGGTGACTTATAAGTCATCTAAATATGCTAGTTGAGTTGTTAGACCTGTCATCGTTTGGGTGGTCTTCCCCAAACCATATTGCCTGCTTGCCTCCTTTTTTTGCTGTATCTTTATTCTGGCCATAGGACTCTGAGCACTTTACTACTAGTGCTAAGTGCATGTACTTCCTGACTAAACATGGTGACATTGGTATATACATGATTGGCATATTTATTTAGTTTGCTTATAAGTCCCTTGTAAAGTGGTATACCATATACTCAAAGGCTGTAATGCCCCTTGTAAAGTGGTATACCATATACCCAAAGACTGTAATGTAAATATTGTGAGCGAGCCTGCAGCCCTGGTTCTGCCACCCACACAAGTAGCCTTTCAAGCCTGTCTCAGACCTGCCATTGCAAGGCCTGTGTGTGCAGTTTGCTGCCACTTCGACTTGACATTTAAAACCCTTTGCCAAACCTTAAACTACCCTTTTATTACAAAGGCACCCCTAAGATAGGCCCTAGGCAGGCCTGGGCGGAGCTCGTGGAGTATCACTGCGCGGAATTATGCATAGTTGCGAAAGAACTCAGCCAAATTCCGTGGAGTTCCGT
This sequence comes from Calotriton arnoldi, assembly GCA_963921515.1. NCBI lineage: Eukaryota > Metazoa > Chordata > Amphibia > Caudata > Salamandridae > Calotriton > Calotriton arnoldi. The sequence goes on from CAWUFW010017252.1 coordinate 189,011, forward strand.
GAGCGTGCGGAGTACTGCAGTATTACATTCTAGTGACTGGCAACCCAATTAGTTCTGTTGTGATATCTCATCTCTACCCTTTAAAAATTGTGTGTGGTCACTCACAACAAGACTACAGTATCATCAAACCGAAAACAGATATGACATATGAGCCAATCCGCTCATCTCTGATTACAGCCTTTCAAACTCCTGAAAGCCCGGCACCCTAAAATAGGCACACAACTCTCGGTGTCCCAGTGCCATGGTTCAGGCATAGTTACCTAGAAGGGTAAACCCAAATAACGTCACTGGGACCTGGGTATAGAGCAGTACATACGGAGAATGGTCCCAGTGTACAGATTACTGTGTTTAAAAGAACCAAGGAAAATCATACATAGTTATACACAGAATCGTAGTATTCTTAATGAACAGTGTTATTTAATCACACTGAGCAACCTGTATTTTATAACATTTGTTAACACATTATTCAAAGCAGTGCCCCAGGAGGGAAGTGTGAGGGTGTAGTGGATGGAGTGAGGATAAGGTAGTGAATGGAACAGTGTACAATTCACAAACTTAGTTATTTCTCAGGAAGGGGCTCATACAAGAGCCAAGTAAATCACATTACATCCAGATATTTAAATAGCCATAGTTATAGATAAAGCCACAGTGATCCATCGCTGTTGGTCAGACTGGCTAGTGTGGTAGATGTCGACGTTTCGACCCCTGGAAAGTGGTAGGTAAGTATGTCCCTTACGATGGGGTCTTCCTCAGGACAGGAGTGTGGGGAGGGGAGACTGGGGGCGAGTGACCTGGAGATAAATTAAAAAGAAAACCTTAAGAATGGAAATTCCCATAAAGGGTGTGAGTTAAAAACAAGAACTAAGCTCCAAAGATTTACCATCATTTTTTGGGCCAAGGTCAGTGGAGACCACCAAGGGGCCGAGGCGGACCATGGCCGAGAGGAATTCATTGGGGAGAGCCCACGACCAGCGGCAACTGGGAGAGAGGACAGGGCCGAGTACAGAAGCAGGTCCGTTTCCAACCCGAGAACCACGGAGAAATCAACACGCTCCGGAGGACCTACAGATGGTAAGAAGAACACAGAACCCTTTAGTCAACATTTCCACGTACACACTGAGAGATGAAGAAACTAGTGCCCTCAGTAAGGGACTCTCATTTGTGCCTACAGCACTCCCCAATGAATTCTCACTTAAAACTGAACTACATCGCTTCTTTAGAAAAATCCGCTTGAGATACTTCTTCAAACATTCTCCCCCAGCACCAGCACTCTCACAGACAGGACTACGGATCCCTTCAACCTTTGTCCCTCCAGGCCATAAAATGACCAACAAGATTTTAGCCTATGAGAGCGTTGTCATGAGAGATGTAACCAAGATACTAAAGGAATACAAGCACACCAAGTACAACATCACGAAGATTGAAAAAAAGATGCTCTTGTCTCCCTGAAGAACAACAAAGACATAGTGATCAAACCCGCGGACAAGGGGGGTGCAATCGTCGTACAAGATGTCTTAAATTACAAAACAGAGATTCTGAACCAGCTACAAGATGGGATGAGCTACAAGAAGATAAGATCAGACCCTTCAAAGGAATTGGCGGAGGAGATACTCACCCTTACCTCTTATGGCCTTGAACAAGGATTTCTGTCCAATCACGAATTCCAGTACCTCAATCAGAAATACCCTCGGCTCCCCACTTTATATACTTTGCCGAAGATCCACAAAGACCCACTTAAGCCACCCAGTCGTCCGATAGTGTCGGGATGTGGATCCATGCTGGAACCATTATGCAGATACATCGACCACTTTCTCAAACCTATAGCGGAGTCAACCCAGTCCTACTTGAGAGACACAATGCAAACCATAAATCTGATTGATCAGCGCCCTTTCAGTCCCAATACTCAACTTCTTGTTACATGTGATATTGTTTCACTCTACACCAGTATACCACAGCAAGCGGCTCTAGATATCATGAGAGAGACATTGGACCTCCGACCGGCACCCATGGGAGTGCCCACCGAATTCATCATTGATCTACTACGCCTAGCAATGATGAAAAACTTTTTCTTTTTCAATGGTCATTTCTATTTTCAAACCAAAGGAGTAGCGATGGGGGCTGCTTTTGCTCCTGATTTGGCCATTATTTATATGGACCATTTTGAAAGATTGTTTGTATTTAATGAGACCAACCCCTACATCACAAAGGTGTCCCTCTGGAGACGCTATATAGACGACATATTGATGATCTGGACAGGCGACTCTGTGGATTTGGCCAACTTCCATTCCTGGCTGAATGGGAGAAGTACAGACATTCAATTCACCATGAACTTTAATCCAGATGCAATTGACTTCCTGGACATCACAATCAAACATGATAATGATTATCTTTACACAACTTTGTATCGGAAGCCGGCTGAGATAAACTCCCTACTAAGATACAATAGTTACCACCCTAGAGGACTGAGAGATAATCTACCATTTAGGCAGTTCCTACGCATCCGCAGGAACTGTTCCAAAAAAACTGATTACTTCATTCAATCTGGTGATCTGAGCCAACGATTATTGGAAAGAGGCTACCCTAAGAGGTAGATTAAAAGAGCACAGAAAAGGGCATGGTTCAGCCCTCGTGAGAACCTTCTGACACCTAAGGATCGCACAGGAGAAACCCCATAAAGGATGATATGTGTCACCACATTCTCAACTCAAAGTCACGCCATCAAAAAGGTGATCAACGGATACTGGGGGCTGATATCAGATGACAGAGAACAAACCGACCCCCCGATGCATTCCGACAAGAAAGCTAAAAGTGTCAAGGAGCACATTGTTCGTTCTTTTCTAGAAACCCCCGAACCACCATCAATACAATCAATGTGGAATCTACCACCGACAATTGGACACTTCAAGTGTGGACAATGTAAGGCATGTCAAACAACAATCCAAACAAAAGAATTCACATATAAACATCATGTGATCGCCTTAAAGTCATTTACAAACTGTAACTCGACCAATGTAATTTATGGCATCGTGTGCCCATGTGACCTGATATATATTGGCCAAACGCAGCAGAAGGTGAAGGCCCGGATCCTGCAACACTGCAGTCGCATCAGATGTGGGGTCCAGGGTGCATCATTGGTTGAACATTTCAGGACTGCAGACCACGGCCCAGATGACCTCAAATGGGTTGTTCTTGAGAAAACCTCCCTTGGCCCTAGGGGAGGCAACATTGGGACAATCCTGGATGTGAGGGAGGGCAAATGGATGTCACTCCTGGACTCCATACAGAACGGGTTGAACGAATCCGAGATCAGTCATGCTCAACTATCATGTCTCACATAAGGCTGACCCTGTGGACTCCTGAACACTGATTCCCTCCATGGGACCCCACGAGCAGATCACTCTTCTATCTCCAAAACTACTCAGTAACTTCCCTATGTAGCCTCTTTATTTGAACTAACCCCATGAGAATAACATTTCTCCCTCGATACTGAGTCTCTTTCCAAACAGCATATTTAGGTTAATTTAACCTCCAGAGGCTCTACCAGTTAACGGGACTGCCCCACGAGTCCACCCCAATCTGTCACTGATCCCCAATGTTTTACAACATGTTTGTACCCTTGTTTTGATTGCCCGAGTTCTGATTAAGAGGGTAGATAATGTAGCTATCTACTTCTGTACATGTACTCTTTCATTACCCATTGCCTATTGAATAACACGTTTTCCATTTTAAATCTGCTTTTTTCTTTTCCCACTGTATCATTGCGTGTAATAATTATTTAAAGAATATGGACGCACTATGTCCTAATGAACCATGGCAATTTGTGTCACTAATGCGACGATAAGGAGCACGTTTTTTCATTTCAATTGAATAACACGTTTTCCATTTCAAATTTGTCTTTTTCTTTCCCCCATTATATCAATGCGTACAATAATGTTTGAAAGTACATGGACGCACTATGTCTAAGATGTATCAATAACGCGATGTTAAGGAGCACTTTTTTCATTTCATCACGTATAAATAATGCTTTATAATGTAGGTATGCACTCTGTCCAAGAGCTCCAAAATGGGTTTGACACAACAAGTTCATATTTATCATTCTTTCGCCAGCGCAATCAACATGGAGCCTTTACATTCAGGGCCACATATTATGCACCTCTCTCCCTCTAATAAATATTTTTTTCACATGTTATGCATATCATGACTTATGCCCAGCAGCCCCTCACAGGGCGCACCATGATACGAGTCTATTTTCACTTGCTCCGACATGCTAATATAGTCTGTGCACTTAGGCACGTACGCACGGGTAATTGACTGACCTTCACCGGCATATTTAAAGTAGGATTCAGTTCTCAGTTTCACCTACACGGACTGAGACGTTTCCTTTACCTACGGTAAGCGCTTGTCAAACATCCCACATTTTTGCCTTTCTGCTACTGGTATTTAATACTCTTTGAACACACAGTCGACTTAGACTCGTGTGATTTATAGCCATGTCACTGCAGGCTCTCTGGCTGCATTTCGGAGCCTGTTACTTTTCTTAGCTAAATTTCACATGCGATCTTCATTTATTTAAAGAGCAAACTCTAACTATTTTTCTCTCTGCCAGTCGACCTAGACTTGTGTGATTTATAGCCATGTCACCGCAGGCTCTCTGGCTTCATTTCGGAGCTGGTTACCTTTCATAGCTAAACACTTTCCACATGCGGTCCGCATTTATTTAAAGAGCATTATCTCTGTGTATGGGAACAAAGTACTTGATTTAATTTACACTATATCCCCTTTTTTAGAATTATATGAATACAGAGCCTTTTTGCCCGATGATGTGAATGCTTTAATTCACTTCCCAGGCCCAGCAGATTAATCCTGACTGGACCTTTCCTTCCTTAAACAGCACCAATAGAGTAAGTGGACCGGACAGGCCCCTTTTTTCATTTCTTTTCCTACTGAAATGTACCATCCACTGTATTCTGAACCTGCCCATTACTTTTGCAGGTGTTTTGCTCGCTCACACCTATTTGGAGCCTACGCGCCCTGTTTTCTCCTCAGGCCCATCGTTTGGGCTACTGATGGTAAATCTTTGGAGCTTAGTTCTTGTTTTTAACTCACTCCCTTTATGGGAATTTCCATTCTTAAGGTTTTCTTTTTAATTTATCTCCGGGTCACTCGCCCCCAGTCTCCCCTCCCCACACTCCTGTCCTGAGGAAGACCCCATCGTAAGGGACATACTTACCTACCACTTTCCAGGGGTCGAAACGTCGACATCTACCACACTAGCCAGTATGAGCAACAGCGATGGATCACTGTGGCTTTATCTATAACTATGGCTATTTAAATATCTGGATGTAATGTGATTTACTTGGCTCTTGTATGAGCCCCTTCCTGAGAAATAACTAAGTTTGTGAATTGTACACTGTTCCATTCACTACCTTATCCTCACTCCATCCACTACACCCTCACCCTTCCCTCCTGGGGCACTGCTTTGAATAATGTGTTAACAAATGTTATAAAATACAGGTTGCTCAGTGTGATTAAATAACACTGTTCATTAAAAATACTACGATTCTGTGTATAACTATGTATGATTTTCCTTGGTTCTTTTAAACACAGTAATTCGTACACTGGGACCATTCTCCGTATGTATGGTTCAGGCATAGACTGCTTCCTGCATGCAGCATGGCACTTCTCCAGCGTCCAAGAGAAGACAGCGCGGGCCTCTCGATTCTTTTATCATGGCGTGCTCTGAGCTAGTATGCAGTTCCTGACTCCTGTTGGGCCGCACTGTCCATGCGTTCACACATTGCAAGCAACAAAGCCTCCCACACACACGCCGCACTCACAATTCCCAAGTGGAGAAACTGTTTGGAACTACAACTCCCAGTATTCTTGGTAATGGTGGTGACATCATCATTGGGTGCCCACTGAAACTGAGTACTGCTTTTTCTCACCGCTTTGGGCAGGACAAGGTATGTAGAAAGTTTTGCTCTGTAGTATTTAGCAAATCATTTGACAAGGGCTGACAGTTCACAAAAATGCCACGCGCCGGTAAACTCCGCTCCGCCGGGGGTCCACAGAGTTTTTTTTGCCAAACTCTGCATTCAAACCAGAGTGCGGAGTGGCAATACTCAGTGAATTCCGCTGGCGGACCGGAGATTGCCACCCGCACTTAGCCCTAGGCAGCCCTAGTGGCAGGATACTGTGTAACTGAACGGTAGGGCATGAACATTTAAGTTTTACATGCCCTGGTAGTAATAAACAGCTACATTTGTTTATCACTACTGTGAGGCCTACTCCTCTGAAAGGCTAGCATTGGGAATTCCTTAAAACACTTTTTCAGCTGTAGTTCCTGATTATTAAGGAGTAGTAGCATTATGTTATATATCTTTGGAATAGAAATGATAAATCCTCTTTACGGGTAAAGTTGGATAAAATATTACTGTTTTAGAAATACCACTTTTAGAATGTGGACATTTCTCTGCTGTTCCTGGTCTGTGTGCCCTGCAACCTTTCTCCAATACACGTCTAGGGTGGGTTACAGGTACACTTTGTGCATTCCTGCTGGACAGCTACAAACACAAGAATGGTGTGTGTGACAGGGAACTCATCTGCATTCATCTGAAATTCGGATAGCTCTTTCTGGGCAGGAAAAGGGAGGGGGAGCTGACACTTACACCTCAATAGGCAGTGTCCTGTTTCCCACACAAAGGGCCAAATTACCCCCCCCCCCACTAATAGCCTGTCAGACATTGCTAGGGTGAATGGGGATCTGTGCACTTCAGGGGCCTGCTTTGAAGTCACCTCCACTTCAATGGGACATTTCGATATAAGTACTGGGGCTCTGCCCCTTCCAAGAAAGTACACTACTAGACCTGTGAAGAACTCTGTCAGGAGTAAAGACTCCTGTGCTACAAGGATCACCACACTGCTTGACTGCTGCTCTGGAAGAACTTCTTTTCTACTTTGTTGTGCTACCCTGCTGCCTGTTGAACTCTGCCTTGCTGAGGACAAGGACTGGACCCAGCTCACTTGAACCCAGAGTGACTCCAAGGGCTTGCTGGCTTGCCCCCTGTTCTGAAATCTCAGGGCCATCAAAGACTTTCTTGAACTCTGCCTCAAACAATAGGACCTGTGAGGAGTATTTTATGGTGTTTTCATTGTGTTACTGTGTGTGTGTGTGTTACACAAACACTTTACATATTGCCTCCCTAGATAAGCCTGACTGGTCTGTGCCAAGTTACCAGAGGGGAGCACATGTTATCTTTTAGTGTTTATCTAGCTTACCCTGACTAGGATTGTGGTCCATACTTGGTCAGGTGCATATCTCTGCCAACAAGAGATTCAGTTTCTAACATGGGTATACACCAATGTCACCATGTTTAGGGGAGATGGACATGCACTTTTGTACTGGTTAGCACTGGTAAAGTGCTCTGAGTACTAAGGCCAACAAAATGATTCAGCAAAAAGATGAGGTAAGCAGGCAAAACATTTGGGGGGAAAACCACTCTAAGGATGACAGTTCTAACATGTTTCCCCCCAGCTAAAAGTAGGGAGATCTATCCAACCTCTAGGGAGTTCTCATTTCTTGGGAGTGACAAAGGCGGTCCTTCCTGTAGATATCTATGTCATCCAGATAGGCAGATGAGAAGACCTCCATACCAACAAAGACCTAGTTCACCAACCTCTGGAAGGGGCAAGGGCATTTTTGAGTCCAAAGGGCATCACACAAATTTGGTAGTGGCCCTTTCAAGTGGAGAAGGCTGACCTATCCTTGGCACCATCTGTAAGGGCGATATGCCAGTACCCTGATGTAAGATGAAAGGTATTTACATACTGGGCAGCCCCTAACTGGTCAATCAGCTCAGCAGCCTGGGGGATGGGATGAGCATCTGTATTGTTCACTGAGTTTAGCCCTCTATAATCCAAAGAGAACATCAGTTCAGGTATGGTGCCCAGTGGGGCAGCTTTTGGTACCAGAACAACAGGACTGGACCAGGGGCTACTGGAGGGTTCTATCACCCCCAATTCCAGCCTTTTAGAGACTTCTCTCTTAATGCTGGCCCTCACCTTATCCGACAACCTGTAACATTTTTATTAACAGGGAGGTTGTCCCCTGTGTCCACATCATGGGTACACAGGTGGGTAGTCCCAAGAATAAGGGAGAACAGAGAGGAGTACTGTTCCAACACTTGCTGGCAGTCTCTCTGCTGTTCAGGATTTAGACTGGGGGAAAGGGTTTCTCCCTCCACAGATCCATCTTTCTCCTTGGAGTCTCAGAGCTCAGGGAGGAGTTCACTCTCTTCCTCCTCTTCTACATCTGCCACCAACAACATTTTGAGCTCAGACCTCTCAAAGTGGGGTTTGAGGTAATTGATATGGAGCATCCCGTGAGGTTTCCTGGGGCCTTGAGGTCCAGCAGGTAGTTTGCCTTACCCTTCCTCTCAATCACCTCATAGGGCTCAGGTCAATGGTCCTGGAAGGCCCTGGGTTCCACATGTTCCATACTCCACACTTTCTGGCCATGCTGAAATTCCACAGTGGTAGAATTGTGGCCATTCCACTCTTTCATCACAAACTGACTGGGTTCTAAGTTGGCTGAAGCTTGCTTCCACAACTTAACCGTTTGGCTCCTGAAGGTCAGCATGTAGCTCACTACATCCTGGGGAATCTTCCTGGGAGATTGCTTTCATCCTTCCTTGACCATACTCAGAGGTCCTCTGACAGGGTACCCATACAGAAGCTCATAGGGGCTGAAGCCCACTCACTCCTGTGGTACCTCCGTGTTGGCAAACAACAGTCATGGAAAGAGGATTTCCCACTTATTCCTCAGGGCCTCAGGTAGGCCTCTAATCATGCCCTTCAGGGTCTTGGTGAATCTCTCAACAAGCCCATTTGTTTGGAGATGGTAAGGGCTGGAGAACTTGTAGGTTACCCCATACTCCTTCCACATTAACTGCATGTACGCAGACAAGAAGTTTGTGCCCCTGTCAGATACAACTTCCTTGGGGAAATCAACTTGGGTAAAAATCCCCATCATGATCCACCACAACCATGATAAACCTGTTGCCTGATGCAGTCTGGGGATCCATAGGCCCAACAATGTCGATTCCCACCCGCTCAAAGGGTGTGCCAATGACATGCAAGGGATTAAGGGTGGCTCTAAGCCTCTGCCCCTTTTTCCCACTGGCTAGCTAGGTTACACAAGTCCTACATAATGCATATGAGGAAGTCTTGATCCTTTTCCAATAAAAGTGGGGGACATGCCTTGTAAAGGTGTTGTCTTAGCCCAGGTGTCCTGCCAGGTGACGTTTGTGAGCCAGCTCTAGTAGGAAGGCCCTGTAGCATTGGGGGACCACCAGGGCCCTTGCTGTTCCATGCACAGGACCCTTAGGCTCAATATAAAGGAGGTTGTACTCCCAGTAAATGTGATGGCTCCCAGAGGCATCACCTGCTGCATGGGCTTCAGAATGTTGCCTCAGTCCCACAATGGCTGGATGCTCCCTTTGTGCCCTACAGAACTCCTCCTTGGTGGGGCCTCATTGTACATGCCACCAGCAAGTGTAGGCAGGTCACCAAGGGAAGCAATGAACTACTCAGTTGATTCCTATGCAGCCACCACAGGTGCCCCATCCATCTCACTGGGACTACATTCAGGGGCTGGTTTCCCACACCCTTTGCCTCTCCCCTTCTTAGCAGCTGGCTGGGCCATTGTTCTAGGCTACAGCCAATTTTGGACTCCCATCCAGGGCAGCCATAGACCTTGTGGTAGCACAAATCCACTCAGGTAAATCAAACATCTCTACATGAGCCTTGAGCTCCACTTCCTTCCTGGTAGTGTGCTTAAGGTAATTACCAAGCAAACAGTCCACAGGCATGGCTCACAGCAACATTCAGAAGACCTGAACCCCTCCAAATGGAACAAGGGCCACATGATAGTGACTCTCTGTGTTATCAGCCACCACAACCTGGTGCAATGCATTGGGAATTACCTGTGCTGGGAACACCAGCTGACTCCATACCATAGTCATGCTGGCACCTGTATCCCTCAGAGCCTCAACACCATGCCCATTGATGGTGACCCATTGCCTATACTTTGTAGTATTTGAGGGCACATGGATTTAAGGAACCATCTCAATCTCACCCAGGGACACTAGGGTAACCCCACTTAACTCCTCCCACAGCACGAAACCTGCTACCCCTGGAGTCTTTCTTCCAGTGGGAGGTGGTGCTCTTTTTGGATACTTGGGATCCCCCTTGTGGTGCCCATACTTGTAGCACTCATAGACCTTAATGTGCTTGGGCTATCAGCTCTTAACAGGGTAGTTTTTCTTCTGGTGGCCAGACTGGGAAAGAGAACCAGACCCTTTCCCCTCTAAGTTAATTTAGTGGCCTTTAGCAAACTCTGTCTTTTTATCTCTCCCCTCCTTCTTCTGGCAGGATCCTTGACCACCTTTTTGGGAATCCCTCCCAGATGGCTTCTTGGACACTCTGGTGATGACCCAGATGTCCCCCTCCTCAGCAGGCATTCTGGGGTCAGTAAGCTTGCTATCAACTAGGTGTTGGCACAGCTCTGGAAAATAAATGTAAAGCATGTGCTCCTTTAAAATTAAGTTGTTCACCCCTGAATAATCATTAATCTCGCTGCCCCTCACCCAGCCCTTCAGTGCCTTACTGGCATAATCCAAGAAAGCCACCCACGTTTGTGATGGTATCTTGTGGCTGTCCCTGAATCTGAGCCTATACCTCTCATGGGTCAGTCCAAACTAACGGACTAGGATGGCCTTCATAGCAGTGTAGCATTTCTGGTCCTCTCTCTCTAGTGTAAGGAGTGTGTCCCTTCCCAGTGACTTCAATAGACTACCACCCCAGAGTTTCTCTGGGACCTTTTTCACTCTTAGAGTCACTCCATAGGCTCCAAAACATTAGTCTATGTCATCTCCCACCACATAACCGGGCACCAAATCCTTGGACACACCAGTCGGCACTGCAGGAAAGCTGCCACCATTGCTGTCGCTGGACTCTTATGTGCAGCTCTCTCAAGCTGAGCTCGATGGCCATTTTCCCCTCCTCCATGGCCAGCCTTTTCGTCTCTAGAGCTTGCTTTTTCTCCATTTCAGCAAGGGCCTGCTCCTTCTCTAGCTTGGCAAGGTCATGCACCTTCTCCAGTTTCAACTTTGCTAGCTAGCTTTAGCTTCATCTTCCTCTATTCCCTCCTGCCCTCCAGCTCATCTGGGGGGAGATTTCTTAAAGACAAACTGCTGCCTGGGCTGCTGTGGACATCCAGTCCTGGGAGGATGTTACCCCCCACATCAGTAGGCTGTATGACAAGACCTCTAGACAGGTCCTGCTCCAATACCTCCTCAGACTCTGACCCCTTCTCCTCATCCTCTGTGTTGGTCTGGTGGGCTGCTGCCCATGCTTTTAAGGCTTTTTAAAGCTCTACCTTCTTGGCACTTCCCTTAGTGACCACCTTTCTTTCCTTACAGATCCTCTTGAGCTGGGCCACTGTGTAGGTTTCCAGATTGGTTAGCTCGTATTCCATATTGCCAGATAAGGCCATAGACATTGCAGTTAAATATGAGTATAGGACAAAAAGAATTTTGGAAAAATCAAAGATGTCAATTTAGGGAGAATTGAAAAAGTTTCAAATTGATCTTAGTATAGAGTTGTAGTGAACAACGAGTTACTATATGGCATTGCACCACTGATCAGCAAAGTTAGAATCGGGGTTTCTGGTTTGTGAGAGTATATACCCAGTACAAGCAGGAACCGTCACTCTAGTCAGTGTAAGCTAGATACACACTAAAAGATAACATCTGCTCTCCCTCTAGTAGCTTGTCACAGAGCAGACAGGCTTATCTAAAGAGGAAATGTGTAAAGTATTTGTGCAACACACACACACAGAGTAACACAATGAAAACACCACAAAAGTACTCCACACGGTTAGAAAAATTGATTATATTTTTATGAGTAAAACAAGACCAAAACGACATAAATCAATAAGTAGAACCGGAGTTATGAATTTTTAAAGTATAAATCAAAAAGTAGTGCTTAGAAGCAAATAGCACTTAGGGGCTACTTGAGGTCGCGCTGGACTGGGGTAAATCCAAAGTTCAGGCCAGTCGTGATGGAGGGCAGGCCGGCTACAGGTCCCTCTGAAAAAGTACCTTGGATGGAGCAAGAGTCATCATCGAAGACTCGATGCGTCAATTCTGATCCGTGCAGGCGATGGAGACTTAGTCGATGAACCCCTTTAGGATGCAGGCACTGCGTTGTTGTTGAACTGTGCAGTGCGTCATCATCAAGCCATGCAGTCTGTCAAAGCAATGTCGACGATAGGCTCCTGTGTTGGCATCAAAGGGCAATGCATCAGTTCTGATCGGGGCAAAGTCGTCACTCTTCATTCTGATGGTTCTGGATGGCAGAAATCACATTTTAAGGGCCCAGGACTGGATTGCTACCACTTGGCAGGGCAGGACTCACATATGGCAGAGTCCAGGTGCAGTTGCAGAGTTGAGGAAATCTTTGATGGCCCTGAGACTTCAGAAAAGGGGGCAAGCAAGCAAGCCCTTGGAGTCACTCTGGGTTCAGGTGAGATGGGTCCTGTCCTTGTCCCCAGCAGGGAAGAGATCAGCAGGCAGCAGGGCAGCACAGAAAATCAGAAAGGCAGTTCTTCCAGAGCAGCAGTTAAGCAGAGTGGCAATCCTTGTAGCACAGCAGTCTTTACTCCTGGCAGAGTTCTTTACAGGTCTAGTAGTGTACTGTCTTGGTAAAGTCAAAGCCCCAATACTTATACCCAAATGTCCATTTGAAGTTGGGGGGACTTCAAAGCAGGCCCTTGAAGTGCACATATCCCCCTTTCTTCCCAGCCTTGGCTCTAGAATATCAGAAGAGGGTAATCCCCCCTTTGTGTGGGACACAGGACACTGCCTATTCAGGTGTAAGTGTCAGCTCCCCCTTTCTCTACCTGCCCAGGAAGAGCTTTCAGAATGCAGATGAATTCTGATGAGTTCTCTGTCACAACCACCCTTCCTGTGTTTGTGGCAGTCTAGAGGGAATGCACAAAGTATAGCTGTCACACACCCCAGATGTGTATTGGAGACAGGCTGCAGGCACACAGACAAAGCAGTAAGAGTAGAAAAATGCCCACTTTCTAAAAGTGGCATTTCTTAAATAGCAATGTTAAATCCAACTTTACCACTAAAGAGGATTTATCATTACCATTCCAAAGATATAAAACATGATGCAGCTACTCCTTTATAATCAGGAATTACAACTTATAATTGTATTAAGGAATTCCCAATGCTATACTATGAGAGGAGTAGTCATCACAGTAGTGATAAGCGAATTTAACTGTTTGTCATTACCAGGACATGTAAAACTTAAAAATACATGTCCTGCCTTTAACTTACACAGCACCCCACACTTAGGGTTACCTAGGGCCTACCTTAGGGGTGACTTATGTGTAATATAAAGGGAGTTCAAGGCTTGGCAAGGAGTGCTAAATGCCATGTCGAAGTGGCAGTAAACTACACACACAGGCCCTGCAATGGCATGACTAAGAGAGGTTTCAAAGGCTACTTGTGTGAGTGGTACAATCAGTGTTGCAAACCTACTAGTAGTATTTAGGTTACAGGCCCTGGGTATATGGTATACCACTTTAAAAGGGACTTATAAGTAAACTAAATATGCCAATTTGGTATACACCAATGGCTCCATGTTTAGGGGAGAAGCACATGTACCTTTGCTCTGGTATGCAGTGTTAAAGTGCTCTGAGTCCTAAGTCAAAAAAAAAAGATTCAACAAAAAGAGGATGTAAGCAGGCAAAATGTTTGGGGGAAGCCCACCCTAAGGATAACAGGTCTAGCAAAGAAAAACATGCATATTTATTTACTTAGAGGATGCTGTTTTCAGAGAGAAGAGGCATGAAAAGGGTGAAAAGGAAGGAAAGAGCTATTCAAAATAAGAAAGAAAAGGTGATCATCAGAGGTTTTATGTAAAGCTCAGTTGTTTATGCTCGATTTTAGGAATATAGAGGACTGTAGAAAAAAACATCATTATTTGCATGTGAAGATGGTTGTATATTAGGTACTTTGATAGATTCTAGAGTAAGGCGACAGTCTGTCTGCTGTTACATAACCAGCTCGCCACCACTTTACCAAGGAGAGCTGATTAGCTTGAAGATTGGAAGCAGAAAGTAAAGCCTGATTGCAAAAATTGAAAGGATATTCAGAAAATACTTGAGCAGATATCTACTGATGTTTAGCCTCAAGTTTGACTCTTAATATTATTTAAATAACACAGCATGTCCATTTAAGACCCCTATGATTTACATGACACAAGACGGAAGGCGTGGACAGCTTCCCCAGAGAGTGGGAGTGTATTAACTTCTTTCCTGTAGGTGGAGATCTAGACACAGAGGTGAAGGGGACTCCCTTTAGAAAATCAATGAAGACTAGCAGGGGCTGTTTGTTAGATGTCCTGGAGCACTGCCCTCTGATAGATGGCAGGGGAGAAGGATGGAACTGCAGATACTGTTGTGTAAGGTGAAAGGGGCCCTAAAGATGAAGCCCAGCCTTTTTTCTTTCTTGGTCACACTTTCTATTTGATAGGTGACATGGAAGTGCTGAACCATCACACCGTTTTGTGCCTGTGTAGTGGGTGCTCCAGGTTGCAGACTATCCTAATATAAGGGGAATCATAACAACAAAGGCTGTGTCCAAAAAGCAGCAAGCCGAGAATATTTCAATGAAGAACCAACCTAAACCAATTCTTAATTAATATCTTATTTGTTGCTATAGATGCTACAAGGGAGAACTCAGTACACAAACCACAAGGCACTCATTTCTCAAGGCTTCAAAGTGTATAAAGGGTGCCAAATACACATTCAAACACCAATTCAGTAGTTTGAATTAAAATCATGTTCATGGCTTTCCTATGTTTCAAGCTACAAAACAATTTGTGCGTTTGTAATGCTTAGTGCGTTCTTACAAGAGCCATCAAAATAGAAGAGTTCCAGCAGAAAATGTTATAAAACAGACACAGCAATTCTGTAAGCAGCAGGGAATGCCAACTGATCTGGTTTACTAGGGCAAAATCAGAAGCAAGCAAACTCCAAACCGGGACCTCACATTAAACTTTCTACTGAACTTCTGTACTGTCGCTTAGCTGTCACAACAGAGGCCTCCCTAGCCTCCTGAGGGATCTGCAGACAGAGTAACACCTGAGCTAATGAGGAAACAGACCAGTTTCCGTCTACCTGAACAGCTTGGTCTCAATAGCTAATGCCCATGGCACAGGAAGCTTAAGCGGGACAGCTGACACAAGTGGTTGCAGGGGCTCCAACGACTTGATAAGGCACTTCCCGTTCTTTTGTAATTACAATTTGTTTTCACAAGACATTGATGTTCACTGCTCTAACCACTATCCACTTCCCAGGATCATAATATCAACCATTTGAGGGCTGCTGAATGTTCTGCATTTCCATATGTCCAATTTACATCCCTTCCTCCCACTCAAGTAATATTACCTCTTTAGTACATCACTGCACATTAAGGGGGCTATGGACAAGGAAGTGGCGGAGAGTGTCGTTAGCCTCCTTGGCTTAACAACACGCTCCGCCACTTCTGAAAGGCAAGGCTGCACCATATTTACAAGAATGTGGTGCAGCCTTGCGTTTCCCCCTGAGATGGCACTAAGTTTAGCAACTGTCATGTTTTATATAGAGGTCCTAATATAGGCATGACTCTAGATTTCCTAATATAGGCATGATTCTAGATGCCCTTATATAGGCATGATCTTTCACCTACATTAGTTCCCTACATTACACAATAACAAGCTCTGAGGATTGAACCTTATCTAGTTTCAGTTCTGGGTGCAGAAGGAGGGTTTTCCCCTAAACAAAGGCCTCCTATAACATCTCCGATGGGCTCATACATTATATATGAGCATTCATGAGGGTTCTTGGAAACTGACGCAGAAACTACATCACCTGCATAATATCTATGTACAAGGTTCATCCCTTACGTCTTCCTCAGTCCGACAATGACCCATACAAAACATACAAGGGACAAAGAAGCCCTAGATACTTTCGGGTATAAATACACCACATCTTGCCAAGATAAGGCAGAGGGATCCAAGACTTACAGGCCGACACACTGACCAGAGACGCTGAGGCTCCTGCATGCAGACGCTCCAACTGTACTATCCTTTTATATTCATAATACTGCTAATCATATATCTCTGCTACTGTCTAATGGTTGTTGCAGCTCATATATTTTACACGAGAATAACAACTGTTCATTAAATCCTTATTGAAACGCCCAGACTGTTTATTCTGTGCACCTCTGAGATAAACTAAATGAGCACGAGTGACTGAGCGAAAAGTAGTACATTGTTTCCACAATCTTGAGGGATCAGGGTTGTCATGTTCTCAGGTTGCCAGAAACTAATCTCTCCCCGATAAGAGGAGACACTAGTGGCACTGTGAGCTAGCTTAAATGCAAACAGATTAACATACGTGGTGGGGTGCTCAGAGTTAGTCTGCCACCAATCCTACAGTTTATGTTATCCAAACGCGCAGGTCCTGCATGGGTACCATAGGAACTACACGACATGGCACCACCAACATTGGTATGGTACTTATTTAACAGTAGAATCTGAGTAGTTCAGTCGTGCTAATTCTCAGAGACCCCTACTCACAAAACGCCAGAGTCGTATGGAGTGGGGGGGCACAAAATTCCGCCACAGCTGAGTAGGCAAAATATCCTATTTATTGGCTGCTGGTTAATCAAGCTTGAAGGACATAGTGTTCCTAAATTGTGCATAACACCTTATATTAGTTCCCTAGTACAAAATTCTTCGTTTAAAAAATGACTGAGACTGGGACTGAAAATAACGTAGTAGCGGTTCTGCACTTCTCAGGAGAAGAAGAGGTGGATGGAATTCTCATTCCACCTAAATTCAGACGTATAATCACCCTGAAACTATTAGAAAATGGTTTATCATCTAGGGGTGGCTTAGTAGCTTTTGTGATTGAGGCACACAAATGAAACAAAACAGAGGTATTCTATTTGTGGGTTACATTCCCAGAAGCAGATGCTAGAACACACACATTTCAATCTTACACAGAGGGAGATGCACCAACGGAATACGGTCCCTGCGAGGACATAGAAGTTCCTCTCACTTACCAGGAACATTTTTTTCTGGTTTAAAGGCACCCTACCCCACTTAAGACACAGAATAAGATTAGGCCCGCTCGGAGAAGACAGGGCAACATGGCCAATATTAGTGGCTTACACACCGCATCCCGACATTGATACAATGCCACAGCCAGAATTACTCATACAACACAAAGATTTAATTAAAATCTACAGAAACCTGACGCAATTCGTCATCCGGACTTTCACAGTCCAACCAACAACAGTTGCAACAAATGGAACTCAATCACAGGGTACAGCAACTAAAATAACTCCACAAACATTACAAGCGGTAATGGGCAAAATGCCCACGGAACGTGAACCAATACCATTCTGGGTAGCTCAGAAAATAACTCAGCTCGAGGCAGTATTCCCAAATACTACCATGTTTGAAAAACACAGAATGCTAACAATCTGCTTGCCCATGGGGATAACATCACAATTAGAGGATTGCACCTCTTGGGGTACAGTCTTTGCTGCCATACATACCAGAACACATGGTATTCCTTCATTAGCGGTGGTACCAGATGTATTAAGACAAATACAGAATGAGTACGGGGCAGAGCCTGCTCTAAACTTAGGGATGAAGTTATTAAATAACTACAACCAGGTATCAGCCATAATTCTAGCTAATATTAAAGGGGAAGCAGCGTCAGTGGCAATCCGCCAACGCCTAAGGGAGTTCGGTCCATTGGATCAACAACACGAACTGCCCAAAATAATCGAAACTGCATATTCAGAGTTAGGCAGAGACAGTTTGGGTGGGAAAGCTTTAAAACCACAACTGATGGGCAGTCCTGAAAAGGACACTTCTAAGCAGACACCTGCTTCTTCTAAAAAGAAGTGGGATAATAAAAAACAACAAAACTTTACAGAAAAAAGATCTCAATCCCGAGGTAGATCTCCTCCACAGGAGCCCTCTGAAAAGAGGTACAACCTTAGGAATAGGGATAATATTAGGATACTGATACACGTTCCTCTCGTTCCTTTCAGAGCTCAACGAAAACATACGAGAGAGAAGGACGGTCAGAATACAAAGAAGAGCGTACAAAGTCCAGAGACAAGCTGCACGCTCAAGACTACACTTCTAAAAAAGAAGACAAGCCAAAATCAAAACCTCAATTTAAGAAAAAGAAAGTTGCAGGTCTGAAGATCAGACATGCCCAGAATTCTGAGGACGCAGCTTCTGAACAGGGAATGGGCTCTGACGATGCTAGACCGTGTGGCAGAAGTAACAATAGCTCGCCAGAACCTGAAGGAATTTCTGGTGACAGTGGACTTGAATGATTACATCACGGTGTGAACACCAGGGTGAGCGTCTCACATAAGTTACACGAGATAACACTCCAAATGGAGGGGGACAAGCCCAGGAAAGTTAAGGGTCTCTTTTGGGAAAATCTGTCATCCGGGTATGACATCCTATTAGCAGAACAAGATTGGCCGCCAACATTCGTTATAGAGTGCCCAAGGGGAGAAAATATAATTTTTCCAGCATTCTCCGACCTCGTTCCCATACACCTTAAACATGCATATGCACGGGAGTGGGCAGTAGCCCTAGCTCCAGCATTGTATAAAAATCATGCAGGGTGGGATGAGGAGTCAACCCACCATGTGATCCCGTTAAAGTTTCACCAAATGCACAGAGGCAATACCCAATAAAGCAAGAAGCTAAAAAACAGGTCAGGGAGATCTTAGATCAACTTGAATACCAAGGGGTGATTGAAAATTGCACCTCACCAATGAACAATCCTTTGTTTCCCATATCAAAACCAGATAATTCATATTGTCTAGTTTTAGATTACAGACATTTAAACACTTGCACAAAGACATTTGCTGTCCAAAACGCACACAGTGCCGCATTAATGAATAACATTGTGCGGAAAAAATACAAAATGACACTTGATATCTCAAATGGATTTTTCTGCCAAAATATACCACCTGAAAGCAGGTATTTGACCGAATTCTCAGCGTTGGGGTCCAATCGACAATTTTGTCATCTCCCCCAGGGGTATAAGAACAGCCCGGGGTATTTTCAGCAAGGGTAACTGAGTTACTCCAAAATTTTGATGAGGAAGCATTGTCTTATGTGGATGATATTTATCTGACGGGCGATGACTTAATGAGGCACTTGACCAGAGTGAGCACCATTATTATGGGATTCGCTTCTGAGGGCTACAAATTTAACTTTAAAAAATCAAGAATTGCTCACCTCTGTGTCCTATTTTTAGGATATAAGCTTTCAAGTGAAGGGAAATGACTGGCAGCCAATTTTTTAGAAAAGTGTGCGCTGCTCCAACCTCCAAAAACATTTAAAAACTTACAATCAATACTAGGATTCCTACATTTGAGCAAAACATACATTTTGGATTACGCAGAAAGGGTAAAACCTTTCTACGACTTAATAAAAGCTGACTTTTCAGTTAGACACTGGACACAAGAACATTCAAATATCCTACATTCACTACAAGAAGACATGATTGCTTCCAAACACTTACAGACACGCGTAAACGTACGCAACTTGGTGATCCGTGTAATAGCGGGTCAATGCGGGTACACTTACTTAACCTTCGATGAAGGCAAAAAGGTACCAACCGCATACAAATCACACCGGTACACAAACGCAGAAATGCGTTTCACTTCAACAGAGAAAATACTGACAGCTGTTCAGACCGCTGTAGCAAGAGAAAGAGCACTGGCTCAGGGGGAAACGCATAACTGTCATAACCCCGGTACCAGCTTTAGAAGCTGTTACTGAGGCGAGCATTCCAAATGCGAAAGCCTTACATCTGAGATGGATACAATGGGCTAATTCTCTTACTGCAACGGACGTTGAATACAGATTTGATCCAAGTTTAAAAACACAAGCATTCCTGCAATATGAACAAGAATATCCTCTACCTGGGGGCGTGGCTAGCCAATGCCCAATATGGCCGTGCTGGGTTAGAGCTCCGGTCAGCCGCCGACTAAATCTCCCCTTACATCCGCCACACCGATCCGTTTGCCCATATTTCTACCCGCCACTAATACTCCTGAAATCAAGGATCCGTCCGATCCGTCATCGGAGTAAATCCGACCCTGTCTGCCTGCACAATCGAGAAGTGAGGATCCCGCCGTGATATCGCACGGCCTCTCCTGCCGCCGCCCGGCGCATCGGGGGCAAGCTGATCGGCCCTGGGGGGCGCCCGGCATGAGGCGACCTCGCTACCAGCTGCTGCCGCTCTGAGACCTCCGAGGTCGAAGGTCCGCCCAGGCCTCTACAAACAGCCGGTGATCGGGTGAGGCCCGCGGCGCTCCGGCCAATGCACCTGGGGCGCCTACAACGTGCGACGGCCTGAGGTTCTCTTTCAACAGATGCCCTGGAGAGATACGTAAGGGGCCCCGTCATTGTTTCCACCTGCTACGCCTTCACATGGTGCTAGGGTCCGTTGTTAGGACCGAACTTCTGGGGACGCTTTTCCCCCTCTTTTGTGCTCCGCGGGCGGCCGGGTGATCACTGTGACGACGGACGCGGCCGCCTCACCAACACTCAAGCAACCCTCCTCACGAGACGCTGATTTAGGCCCAGTGACCCCTCAAGGGCTCCGGGGCCCCCCGTGACTACGCTGAGCTGACCGAGAGCTGACTGTCGACATCTTGGATCATGGGGGGGCTGCTGACTAACAAAGGTGAGCACATGTTGGTTGTTGCATCAGCGCCACCCACCTCTTGCCCCTGAGGACCCGGACCCCTCCCACCTTGCCTTGATCTCCGAACAGGGGTCCCGACGCTGCTGATTCGGCCTCCGCGATCTGCAGTCCCGTCTACTCTGGGCCCGCTACCCCCTTGGCCCGGTGGTGCCCTGCCTGAGGTAGAGAACGAAACACAATGGCCACCGCGAGGGCCCCAGGTAATCCGCTTTGCAAAAATTGTCCAAATTCGCCCATTCCAAATCAGATGAGACTGAGGGGAGACAAGATGGTGCGGAGGCGAGGCAGCAACCTGAAAGCGAGGCCCCGACACTGCTGGAGGCTATCCAGGGGGTCCGCACAGCACTGGAACACAAGATCAACACTGTCTCCATAGACGTTAACCTCATACGCTCTGATCTGAGGAACATGGGTGAGAGGGTCAAAGCGTCCGAAGACTCTATCACAACACTCACGCACTCTACGACGCAGCTAGAAACGACGGTCAAGCAACTGCGGGCCCAGACATCGGACCTAGAGGCTCGACTGGAAGACTACGAAGGGTGCGCGAGGAGAAATAATGTGCGTATCTTAGGAGTTCCTGAATGGGCGGAGGGACAGGCCACAGACCTGTTCGTTGAAGACCTAATCCAGAATCATCTGCAGCCCCGCTCCCTCTCCAATTATTTTTCTGTCGAGCGCGTGCACAGGGTCCCTGGAGGTCCTCCGAAACCGGGTGCTCCACCACGTCCCATCCTGGCACAGATCTTCAACTTTCGCGATCGGTACATCATCCTCCAAGCTGCAAGAGTCGGACCTCCTCTCAAATTTGAAAACTCAAACATAACTTTTTTTCTGGACTTTACCTACAAGGTGCAACAGAAACGCCGCTCTTTCCTAGAAGTGAAACAGGCACTCAGGGGCCACAATTTGAAATATGCCATGCTTTTTCCTGCAAAACTGCGTGTGCAAGCGGACGATAAATCATTGTTCTTCCAGTCCCCGGAGGACGCCTGGGACTGGCTGGAGAGCGTGCATTCCTCCGAGAGGCGGGGTTGTCCATCCCCGGACCACCCTCATAGATCCGACCGCCACCTGGAAAAGGTCGACTGAGTGAACCGGATGCAGGTATCATTAGACTATGCCGTGCACTAGGGTCCCACCCTGTTACTAGTGTTTAGCTGCAACACTGACTATAGAACGGCCCTTGACATAATTCCTGGTTTAACGGTAGGGTGGTGTCATTTGCTTCCGAACATTATTTGACATTCGTACTGTGTACCCCGTTGAGCGCCCTAGGGTCATTACAAATGTTTACTCGAGACTTGGTTTTGGGGAGGGGGGTTGGGAGACATCCCGTCCAGGGCGATTGGAGCTGCCTATTGCCAGCGCGGGGATACGAAGCCCTTTATGTTTCATCCTGGGCAAATGTACTTGTTCTCTAGGGGTGGACGGTCGGACACTGGGGTAGTTTGGCTGTGTAGCGTTCCCCTCTACATGGTTCTAGTTATGGGTACGCAAGCGCTCTGCAAATTGGGGTGGTGGGCAGTTCTACATCCACATTGCAGGGAGGTGGGGTGGGGGGGGTTCCAGGGAGTTTTTCAGAATGGGTTTTTCATTTTTTGTTATGTTTTATGAGCAGTTTGTCTTTGAAGGTCACGAGCAAACTCGAAGGGGTTACTACCATGCACGATGCTCTACTCTACACACTTCTGTTATGCTTCTGGTGTGATTCCACTCACGATGTTCCCTTCCTGATCCCTTGGGTCACCCCGGGGGGCTCTGCCAAATTCCTCCTGAGTGCCTCTGTGGTCCGCTTACTCTCCTTTCCAGCGGTGGTGATGTGTCTCGTTATGTACTGTTGCACTTTTGGCCCTGTGGGAAGTGGGGCTCTCAATCTCTGACACGAATGAGCAACGACCCCACCACCTCCACGACATTGGGTCGCCTCAAAATAATCTCTTGGAATGTGAACGGGTTGGGTGACCGAATTAAAAGGTCGATTGTGCTACAGTACCTTAAACGCCACCCCCGATCTTGTGTTGCTCCAAGAAACGCATATTCCTGGCACCACCTACTGTGCCCTCAACAGATGGGGTTATAAACTGCTTGCCCACGCAGGTTACACACGGGGGTCCAGGGGGGTGGGCATACTCGCACGCACCTCCCTTCCTTTTCAAATCCAACAAATTACATGCGACCCTTCTGGCCGCTTTGTCACGGTGTCCGTATGGTGGGAGGGACGCTCCCTCAACTTGACCTCACTATACATACCTCCTAGGTTACACTCCTCCACCCTGACTGACTTAGGCCCAGACATGCTGAACCTACCTGAGGGGGACAACTTGCTGGGGGGGGGACTGCAACGCTGCCCTAGCAGGGGAACTGGATCGTTTACCACCCCGACAGGGAGAACCACAGGGGAAACTCGTAGCAGACTTCTTAGCAGCCATGGGACTGGTAGATGCATGGCGCACCCATCATCCCTCCGACAAACAATACACCTTCCATTCTGGGGTTCATGGTAGTATGTCCCGCATAGACTACCTCTTCTGCCAAGCCACACAGCTCTCCATGTTCGCTGAAATCTCCTTTTTGCCCAGGGGTATCTCCGATCACTCTCCCATCCTGGCTCACTACGGTGGTGTAATGTAAATACTCTAGGGCTACTTCAAACAATGAATTCTCTCAAACCATTATAAGGAAAAGGACAATAGTGGCACAAGTAATTAGAAAAATATAAAAAATTATTTATTATAAATCTTTGTCATTCTAATAAATTTAAAACACATATAGAGAGGAAAGAATGGTCCTACAGAGACTAATACTTAAACAACATTCTACCCACATTCATTCATAACACAAGCATACTACATACATGTAATCATATTGATGTATATGATCTCCTTAACAATCATAATTTGAATTTTTAATAGATATAACAAAAAACAACAAGTTAATGAACAAATAATTCTTTTGGGTGGTTTCCAAAATGACTCTACGCGCGTTTCGACAGACAACTGCCTTAATCAGGAGTTCCACCACCGAATGTTGCGCTCAAGATATTTAAATAAGGTCCATGAGTTGAGGATGAAAGGTAGACACTCTCCACTGTTACTTTCATATGGACAGGATGTAAATATTCAGGAACTTGGACTGTTCTAATGTCAATAAATGCTAAGATGAATCTTGAGACATCAAATGTTGGCTATCACCTGAGATGCCTGTGGATGGCCTTTTTTTTAAATAATATAAAACCATATCAGAAGATGGTACTTTTGTTGCCACTTCCTATTGATGAAAGGAGAGCTAGCCCTGCTCGAAAATAGTTCCAGCAAAACGGATGAGCTGCTGGTCCTTTTAGCCCTTAAAGTTGATGCAATTTAGATGTTCGAAACAGACGGGCAGCTCTTATCTAAGGGTAGCAGCCGGCCGATATCAATGGAGCTGATATAGCGGTAACTACGGTGGTGTGCCTTCTCGCTCACGCCGCGAGATGGCCCTCAACCCATGGTATCTTAAGGTGCCGGAGATACGGGACAAATTGATGAAGGCCACTACTGATTATTTTGTAGAAAATGAGGGCTCCGTCGAATCGGATGTGACGCTCTGGGAGGCATATAAGACGGTGATCCGAGGCTGCGGAGTGGCGGCAGTGGCGGGTCACAAGAAGGAGAAACGCAAGCAGTTGGAAGACATAGAACAGGAGGTGGCTACTCTTGAACGTGAACTGGTCACATCCATTTTCCCGGACGCCTCCCACAAACTGACAGTGAAACAAAAAGAATACAGCGATATAGCTAGAGATGCGGCCCGAGTGCACTACCGGGCCACTCAACACCGTGTCTATGAGATCGGGGACAAGGCAGGTAAACTGTTGGCATGGCTAGACAAGCGAGAGTTGGCCATGAGGTGGGTGGCTGACATTGTGGCTCCCGATGGCATGAGGCGATATGACCGAGATGGGATCGCTGATGGCTTTGCTGGTCATTTTGAGCGGCTCTATGTCCCCACGTCCACCTCCACACAAGAAGAGGCGGCCAAGCTGCTTTCACTCCTCCCCCTACCACAGTTAGACCCCCAAGATGTCACTGACCTAGACAGTGCCTTGACCTCGGAGGAAGTATCTAAAGCGATTGGAGCATTGCAGTCTGGGAAGGCCATGGGTCCTAGTGGCCTTCCAATTGAGCTTTATAAAGCCGTCTCTCCGGTGCTGGCCCCATTTCTCATACGGATGTATGATGAGAGTGTGGATCATGGAATTCTACCCGAAACACAGAGACTAGCCAACATAGCGGTCATACACAAAAAGGGGAAACCTCCAGACCAATGTGGCTCATATCGACCGATCTCCCTCCTCGACCCAGAGGTCAAGATTCTGGCCAAGACTTTGGCCCGCCGCCTCTCACCTCACCTTCATAAATTAATACACCCGGACCAATCCGGTTTTATGCCGGCTAGAAATACGGCACTCAATCTCCGTCGCCTCTTCGGAGTATTGGGCAGAGCCCACACCATACAGGAGGATGCAGTAATTGTGTCTTTAGACGCCAAAATGGCGTTCGACATGATTGAGTGGCCTTTTTTATTCGCTTGTCTGGAAAGGTACGGTTTTGGCCAACGATTTCTTTCCTGGGTGCGTCTACTATATACTAAACCCCTGGCCCGTATCTCGGTAAACGGGGGCAGGTCGGCGATTTTTGAGTTGGGGAAGGGTACTAGACAGGGCTGTCCCCTGTCACCGTTGTTGTTCGCCCTGGTCCTGGAGCCTTTGGCGCTGTGGATTAGAGGTAACCCCCTTATCCGTGGACTGAACTGGTCTCCGGACTGGTCGGACAGGATCTCCCTCTACGCCGACGACATTCTTTTATATTTGGCCAAACCACGATCCTCGATCCACGAGTTATTGCGCATTCTCGCCCTCTTCCGAAAGTACTCCGGCTACACCATTAACTGGGACAAGTCGCTGATCTATGTCCTCAGTGGAGAACCCCCACGGCTTCCCACGGGCTGCGACGCCGAAATAGTCACGAACGGTTTCCGCTACCTAGGTATCTATGTCACAAGGGATGCAGACATATTCCACCAGAAGAATCTCCTGCCCCCCCTACATCGCCTCTGGTCTGACGTGCAGCATTGGAAGACACTGCCCCTTACTCTATTGGGTAGAGCTGCCCTCTTTAAAATGATGGCACTTCCCCGTTCCTCTATGCCCTACAGAATACGCCCTATCCCGTTCCGACCCACTACTTCCAGACCATTGGAATGGGGGCACGCCCCGAATTGCCTTGACCAAACTTACACAAAGTTGGTACGATGGGGGTATTGCTCTCCCTGTGATTAAAACCTATTACTGGGCCTCACAATTGGTGGTCCTTAATCACTGGGCCCACCGTCCTCTTACGGACCCAGCATACAAGATGGACAGGCTTAATATGACGGCGGGCAATTACATGCGGGCATTGTATGGAGGTCCCAAGCACCTGCCCAACTATACACCAACCTCTACCACAGTTCCGATCTGGCATGCGGCAACTGCCGCGCTGGGTTGGAAGTGTAAAATTACGAGGGTTACTCCGCTGCTGGAATCGTGCCAATTAGGTATGCTCTCGGGTCAACCGGGATTCGACAAATGGGATCTGATTGGTCTCTCCACAGTTGGAGACATGTGGGCGAAGGGTGCGGTGGTTCCCTTCAGTGAGCTACAAACCAAATACCAACTACATGAGGGGGAAACGTTTCGATATCTTCAGGCGCGAAGTGCATTATGTAAAGCAATTCCCAGGGGTTCCGATCTGCCCGTTTCGTCACCTCTGGAGGACAGGCTTCTAGACGATTATCTCCCAGATAAGGCCATCTCTTTGACCTACCGTAAAATACTTAATAATTCACCAGAAATCCTCGATAAATTACGCACGAAATGGAGTGATGACGTAGGGGATTTACCCGGCGAAGATTTGAGGGAGGCCCTGGCTTCTCCCTGGGAGGTGGCTATCCGTTCTCGCTTCAAGCTTATATAACTCAAAATACTTCACAGAGCCTATTACACCAGCACGGCACTTGTTAAAATGGGTTTACTGTACTCCCCGCTCTGTCCCCGAGGCTGTGGTGCCCCGGGCACCTTCCTACACCAGTGGTGGGACTGTCCCATCCTTCAACAATATTGATGTACGGTATTATCCACCATGTCCCGAATATGTCACAAATCTATAGAAATCTCCCCTCACCTCTGTATCTTAAATATTTGGGACGCCACTGACCTCTCCCGCACTGAACAAGCATGGGTTTCGCTGGGCTGTATTGTAGCAAAACGCAACATAGCCAGGACATGGAAGGGGGGAGTCGTGCCCCGGCACAAGGACTGGGCGGAGGACATGGACTGGTCCATGCAGGCCGAAAGAGTGGTGTATGAGAGTAGAGGGTGCCCAGGTAAATGGACTAAGATATGGGGCCCCAGGAACGAAAGCAGAGGTTTTTTGTGCACCCCCTTTGATGATGATTCCCCTTTTCATGTTGACAAAGAGACACTTTAAGGTTTGATGTCAGTAAGTGACCGAAATATTATCAGTGATGTTTCCTTTTATCCTATCGATTGTATATATTCACCGTTTATTTTACGTGATCTGACCATCTTGACAACTGCTCATTTTTGCGTTTGTGCTTCCTTTCTGCATTGTTTCTTTATTGTTTCTTTCAATAAAAAAGATTTATAAAAAAAAAAAAGAGAATATCCTCTACCTAATGAAATATTGCCTCTAGATCAGTATGAATACATAATTTACACTGATGGATCTGCGCAACCGGCCATAGGAAGTGAGCAGTAATACAGCGCAGCGTGTGCTATCGTTAAAGGTCGCATGCAGGATGGAAAGTTCTATCCAAGTTGCACTAAAACGCAATCTCTAGGAGACTGCACAGCTTAGTTGGCAGAACTAAAAGCACTGATACTGGCACTTGTAAATACGGATCACGAATTCCCCACACTAATCGTGTGTGATTCCTTTTACTGTGTGCAATCGTACAATGAATACTTACATCATTGGGAACTAAACGGGTTTAAAGATGCAAAAGGTGGCACAATTGAGCATAAAATGCTATGGGAACAGGTAGTTGAGTTGAAAAACGAACTACCGCGGGCTCACGTGATCATACACTGAGTCATCAGCGTGATGGCGTTCACGTTGAAGGGAATTCATTGGCTGATGAAGCCGCAAAGGGGGCTGTATGCACGGCTTCCGTAGCTGCAATCACTCGCTCTAAAACGAGAATAAACGGCGAGATAATGGTGGCTGTCATTGCTTCGTGCAAAGGCAGCACAGCAGTACCTAAAATGTTTCCACTCAAGTACTCCTACAAGTTAGATGCACAAAACATTCCATATGCTGAGATTCCTGGAGTGGGGGATAGAGTAATACAAAATATGGATCGTAGGTTGGGTCTGATCATAGCGGCACACAAAGGGATAGGTTCTGTACATGCTGGACTTTCGGCGACTGTTTCCTTATTGAAAACGCTATTGGTGGCCAAAGATGAGAAGGCAGACTAGAGATTATGTCTGGAAATGCGATATCTGCAAGCAGATGAAGGGTTCCACTATAAGACGTCCAGCACAGATCCCATTATTAGACAGCATCAGACTGTCCATTCGCGTGCTTTTATCTGAACCACTGCGGCCCCTTACGAACTAAGGGTTGCAGTGGATTCATGCTCAAGATTCCTATGGGTTTGGCCTCAGCGCTCGGCTGACGCTCGAACTGTTATAAAAGATTTGCGAGTCTTTATCGGCAAATACGCAGTTGGCACGTTACATTCTGACCATGGCCCGGCGTTTAGCTCTCGGGCTTACAAAGAGGCCATGGAAGGTATGGGCGTGGCATTGGCCTACTCCTCTCCGTACCATCCTGAGGGAAATTCTGTCGTGGAGAGGAAAAACCGGGACTTAAAGCAATCTTTAACAGCTAGGGTATTAGGCAAGGGCGGTAGTTGGGTCAATCACATTTATGGGGTTCAAAGAGCTCTTAAAAACCAGCCAAGAAGTTCTCTAGGGGATGTCACTCCATATGAGGTCCTATTTGGGACGAGAATGTTGGTACCTGATCTTGATTGTGAAGGCACAGTGGCGGATGATCGTTTGGCTGTTTTAAAGGATCTAAATGAATCCAGGACAAGACAAAGTAACGTCAACACCAAACAGACCGCCACTGGGGAAGTCAAGGCAGTCACGGCAAGACCTGTCTGGATCCCAAAAGTTGGGGATCTGGTCAGAGAAAAAATAGCGGACAAGAAAGAATTCGGGCCATCCTACAGAAAACCTGTACCGGTCCTAGCAGTACAAGGAACAAGAACTGTACTTTTGCCGCCTCTTGCCGGGAAAAAGGAGAAAAGATTTGTCTCAATTGACTTAATCAAACCTCACTATGTGGCCGATTCTGAACAGTAGGCCTTGTGGACTCCATAGTAGCAGACGCCCTCCTCTCGCTACAATCCAAGAAGTTCAAACAGAAAGACTCATCACTTTTGAGGAGCCTCCTGTACGGAATGATGGACTATGCAACAATGCTATGGAACTCGTTCCTCTTGAACCCGAACTTCAAAATCAAACTCAAAGCAACACCCAAGTTGCAATTAGACCTAATACAGACGTCTACATCAACACGCCTCGACAAGAGCAAAATACAATTTCAACAAATCCCGATGCAATTCCAACAATTGATCGAACTGCTTCTGGCTACTTTATGAACTTTGATACGTTTTCTTTGGATCCAAATGAACCGGAAACGACGCCAGCCCAACAATCACACAAGCAACAAATCAAGAACTTTCTTCACTTTCTTCAAAAGACATACCTGGTATCGCCTTGGGTAGAACTCTGGGTAATTACTGGGATACTGTTTATTCTTTTCTGGCTAGGCTTAGTTATAACTTTTAGCATGCTTATTAATGGAAGATACCTTCAGCAAAGCCCTGCAGCCCAAAAAGTCAACTTGATTTTAAAACCACATCAATCATCACATCGCGAACAAAGAGACTTGTCATCAGTGAACATTACAGCGGTTCCTATACCGGACGGTATAGTTTGGGACAAGGTTGATTTCAACATATTCGGCCCGACCAAGCTTTTAAAAATCTCTCATTTATTTAAAATTTCATTAAGTGATATTATTACCTCCAATACATTTTCTGACGATTGGGACACTGAAACTGTTAATAACATGTTGTCTGATTTAGAAAAAATGGCTGCATTTCCGAACACTGAAATGTTAGAAAGTTATTCAGACTATGACACTTTGTATTGTTACCAACATTATGGTCATCATTTTCTGCACAAATCTATTTCACCTAGAAATGTTTTTGAATACCATCAATGGGAACATTGTCCTACACCACCCAAAAGTAGTTCGCAAACTTTTGCACAGAAATTTTCATATTTTTCAGGTTTTAACACCACTGACCCGACATCATTTTATTAGAAGGTTACACCGACATCGGCACTGAAAATTATGCTGACTAACACCAAACAGATTTACTCTGCTTCCTTTATTTACCAACTGTCTGAACAGGCTTTGGACCTATGGAAGGACACAATAGACTTAAAATCAGTCTGGGGTTCTAGGGACTGGCAAGAACAGGGAACAGAAGCGCTATTTAGAGCATGCCTCATTACACAGCAGATGATATTTCTAAACGAAACTGTGCAACAGACAGGATTAGCCAAGATAAAAGACCTTAATACACCTCGGTTTCCAACACCATCACGGGGTGGCAAAATTCGACTACACAGGATGGGGCAACAGTAGATGACATTTTACTGTACAATAGAACAGACCCAAATTTGATGGGTGGTTTGGCCCTTAGACACGAACATATGTCATAAAAGATTCTTGGGTATTACCGAAGGGTACAGTATCCACAGGCCGGACCCACGCTATGTACAAAGAGAGCACCCGGGGGTAGTGACATCCTATAGTGTTGGGAAGTTGTGCCTTGATTGGCTAGAAACCTCAACACTCACAGACGTGAAACAACACTTATCTTTACTCTCACAAGACATGGATCTTAGGGATTTTTTACAAGGTCCCAGAAAGACACGTCAGAAACGTTTCATATATGCTGGCATTTACGCTGCCTATAATGGAATCTGGAAAATATCCCAACAAGAGGCCGCAGAGAGAATACGGGAAATAGACCGTATTAACTTAGAAAAATCGTTAGCTGTGGTAGACAATGGGCTAACAACTTTGTCCTCCAGGATATATTCTTTAGGCAACATTGTGTCTTCTGCGATAGACATCCTAGAACAAGATTTCACCATATTACAACACGGCCAATCTCAACTATGTTCTATCATGTTATTGAGCTGGACGCTGCAATCTTTGCGTGCAGGCTTTGTGCCTTGGCGTTTTATAAACAGTACGTCTCTGTTTTCTGAATATAATCTAACAGATAAACAGGTTGAAATGGCACAAAGGGGAGCAAAATATACAATGCTGCGTATTGAGAAACTGGAACGACTACCATTTACAGTGGCGGAAGCGCCATCTACTGAATGGCTTATCCATGGCCGCATAACACTACCGGTCACTACTTTTCAGTTTCAATATTGCCTTGAACAGAGGCAGGCGGGCAAATATGAAAAAATGGGTAAGGCTTACATTAAGGAATCCTGGGATTTACCATATAGTTTTCGATGCCGGAGTGGGGATCGAGAAGTGTTTCGAAGTGGTACAAACTGCAAGAACGCTTTGAGCGGTTCTCTCATGTGCCAGGATATTTCATTGCACGGAGCGTGTACTGGGTCGATAGCAAACTTGTCCTGCCACATGAAAGGAGCTCCAGCTGCCGTGATTAAACCAGTGTTCGAGCTGCTCTCGAATGGGAGTTACTTGATGCTGAACGATCAAGGTTGCTGTGGTGGCATTGCCTATCTGGTCACTGTGAACTCCAGGGTTACTTGCTGTATGCAAGTATAGTTTCCCCCTACAAACACAGTCAGGGAGGTGCCGTTATGGCCTTCGTTGAATGTTTCTATTATACAAATTGATACTTTGAGCAGACTGAAAGCCATGCTTTTACAGCAAACCGTACCCTTAACCTCCGCTCGAGAGACCTTTGATCTTCAAGTCGCAAGGACCTCGACTGAGATACAGTCACTTATACATATAAACTGCCCCATTCATTTCGCAGAAATGGTGGGTCGTATCTTTAATATGTCTGATACGAGTGGTATTGTACACCTATTTAAGACCATAGGGTCAGGATTTCTTAGCACCTTTCAGACAATCCTCGGAGTTATTCCAAACTTTTTTTTTTTTTTTTACTTTTCAGAAACCTTTATTGAGGATTAAACACAGCAAAGTTACAGAATTGCACCATGACAAAATAATATGCACTACAATACGACATAGAATAGCGAAGGTTACCACATACATATACCACAAAAAGCAATATCAATGAAATAAGTTGGGGAAACACCAAAACAATAAGGAGGAATCACCATAAAAGGCACCATGTGTGAAAAGGGGGAGACACTGAGAGTCAGGGGGAAAGGGGGAACAGTAAGGAGGAGACTCATTGACTTTCACCAGCGGCCGCCACGGGCAGAGCGCCGGCAGGGAGCGTGGGAGAGGTCGCCGGGTGCTGGGAAGTGTGACTCAGGAGGTAGGAGATAAGCGGTCCCCAAATATCAAGTGGGCGGGATCTGGCAGGCATTAGGTCCCAGAATTCGGACAGGAAAGTCTGGCAACCGGAAGCATCCTCCAGCCAAAGGGCCACCTTCGGTGCGGGCCTGCGACCCCAACACATGGAGACCCGGCACCGCGCGAGGACGAGTAGCATAGCAATCAATCTACGGGAGGCATCTGGACAGAATTTGACGAAGCCCAAAAGGCAAGGCAGAGGGTCGGGTTGGACGAAGAGGAGGTAATCTCAGAAACTATAGCGCAGACCTCACGCCAGTAAGCGGAGACCCTGGGGCACAGCCAGGCGAGGTGGGAGTAGTCAGCCGCAGGCGCAGAGCAGCGCAGGCATCTGTCATTGGCAATGAGTCCCATCTTGTGCAGCTGTGCAGGGGTCCGGTAGAGCCTGTGTAGATACTTAAAGTGGATAAGGCGCAGACGATAGTTAGGGGAGAGGCGTTTAATCTGAGTGAAGCAATACAGCCAATCGGCCTGGGAAATTTCGATACCTAGGTCCTCCACCCACACCACGCGCGCCCTGTCCGTGGAGATGGAAGAAGCCGCCAGCGTGAGGGCGTAGATTTTGGTGACCAATTTCTTTGGGGAAGGGGACGTGTAGAGAAGATTGAGAGTGGCCATCGAGGGAGGAGGCTGGGGGAACGAGGGGTGAAGCTTCTTACAGACCGCCCGGAGCTGATAAAAAAGCAAAGTGTCCATAGGGCCAGAGTCAACAGCTAGTGTATAGAATGTGATCCCAGGGTAGAGATCGGACACAGTGGAAAGCCCAAGACGAGTGGCGTATTTCACCATCCCTGAAGATTGAAGAGGAGGAAAAGCCGGGTGATGAGCGATGGGCATCGCAGCCGCAGAAAGCATGTCCGAGCCTGAGATTTTCCGGAGCACCTCCCAGGCCCAGCGTACGGTCTCAACCATATCGATCTCAGCACGCAGAGGCCGCGCCGGGACAAATAAAGCGGTAGTGAGCGGCCACGGGGCGGCCAGGTCAGCCTCGACCGCGACGTGGGGCTGAAACAGAGTGGGATGAAGCCAGAAGTGAAGAAAGCTGGCCTGGGTGCTGAGGGCATAGAGTTTGAGGTCGGGGGCACCAAGACCACCGCGCGACATAGGAAGGGTCAAAATATTATATGTAATCCTGGGTTGTCGGCCGGCCCAGATCAGACTAATCACCAAAGAGCGGAGTTTGCGGAAAAAATGAGCGGTGAGGGGGATGGGGATATTGACGAATAAATATAAACACTTCGGAAGCACCACCATCTTAGCAATGGCTATGCGACCGGCCAAAGAAAGTGGCAATCGGCTCCAGAGGGGAATCTTGGACTCCAACCAGTCCACCGCACGGCCGAAGTTGGCTCTCCAGAGTTCATCGACGTCCCTATTCAGCCAGATCCCAAGATACCTAGTGGGCTCAGTCTCCCACACAAAGGGATAATCCGGATCGAAGGGTAACGTGGCATCGGTGAGAGGAAACAGCACAGACTTGTTCCAATTCACCTGGATGCCGGAGTAGCCGCCAAAGCGTATCACCTCACGAACCAGAGGGCTGAGGTTCTCCTGAGGGTTGCGGACGTAGAGGGTGACATTGTCTGCGTACATAGAAACGAGTAGAGCACGAGCCGCAAAGCTGATGCCCCTCTGGGTGTGATGCTGGCGCAGTCGAGCCGCAAGAGGCTCCATTGCGATGGCGAAAAGCATTGGTGACAATGGACACCCTTATTGTGCGCCACGCTCGATGGAGATGGGATCGGAGATTTGGCCATTGAGCCAGGAGCAGCACTTTACGTATTAATAACGGACTGAAGCCCAAGCGGGGGAGGAGATAAAACAGGAAGGGCCACTCTAAGGTGTCGAAGGCTTTAGTGGCGTCTAGTAAGGCCGCCACTGCAGAGAGCGCTGGGTTTATTTGATGGAGAATGGAGAAAATGGTCCGAAGATTATGGGAGGTGGCACGACCAGGGATAAAACCGGACTGATCCGGGTGGGCGATGAGTGGCATGAGGGGAAGAAGGCGCGAAGCGAGCAGTTTAGCAAAAGTTTTGTTGTCCATGTTTATAAGTGACAGGGGGCGATAAGAGTCCCGCAACTCAGGTGATTTGTCCGGCTTTAATAGCAAAGTGAGTAAGGCCTCACGGAGCGAAGGGGGGAACTGTCCTGTCTCAAAGGACTCGTTATACATGGCGGCTAGGTGAGGAACCAAAATAGGGGCAAAGGCCTTGTAAAAGGAGGCCGGCAGGCCGTCCAGGCCTGGAGCCTTGTCACCGGGCATACCGTTAATTGCAGCTAGTATCTCTTCTTTGGAAAAAGGCTCATCAAGGAACTCCCGGTGGGGATTACCGAGCCATAACAGTTGGAGGGTGTCAAAGTATTGATCAAGGACCTCATGCGAAGGCACTGAGCCGGCCGTGTAAAGTTGTGTGTAAAATGAAATAAAGCGCGCTTTAATTTCTTCGGGTGAGGTTGTTCGATCAGGACCGCCATCACGGAGGGCGTTAATATAAGATGCAGCCCGAGGCAGGCGGAGAAGGTTAGCCAGGGTTTTTCCAGGGTGATCGCCCTCGCCGAAACGGCGCGCCCGAGCCTCTCTGCCGAGAAAGGCAAGTTCTCTGTTGGCCTCGTCGGCGAAATCAGTCAGTTTCCCCCGGATCTGGGCAAGCTTATCAGGGTTGGGGTCCCGAGCATGAGACGAATCGAGATCCTTGATCTCCCTTTCCAATTTGTCAAGAGTGCCGTGGATGGATCGAAGGACGCCGGACTGTTTAAAAATACACTCACCACGAATAACGACTTTAAAACTCTCCCATAGAGTGGACGGGGAATCCACAGAACCCTCGTTGAGCTCGAAGTAGTTTGTGATTGCAGTCTGTATTTCATCGCAGAATACCGAGTCACGGAGAGCATTAGAGGGGAGCCGCCAAGAGAAAGCGTGGCAGGGGGAGTGTGGAAGGCGCAAGCATAAGCGAACAGGAGCATGGTCGGAGAGGGTGCGCGCCATGTGGTCGACGGAGGTGAGCCAAGCTAGAGCGTCCGGGGTAGTAATCCAGAGGTCCAAGCGGGACCAGCAGCCGCGGGAGCCAGCGACACAAGTACCCTCACGTGTGTCGGGGCGAGTGTGACGCCATGCATCGTACAAGGAGTTATCAGTGAGAATGGAGCTGAGGAGGGCAGTGGCGCGCGGGTGAACGGCACGGGGACCGGACCGATCAAGGGAAGAGGAAAGTGTTATATTAAAATCCCCACCCCAGAGGAGCGCAGCAGGGCCGAGAGCAGAAATGTGGTGCCAAACTTGCGCGAAGAAATCAGGGTCATCACAGTTGGGCCCGTACAGAGCAGCAAGTATCAGGGGCTGGGCGTGAAGAGTACCGCGAAGAATTACAAAGCGTCCCCCAGGGTCGACAACCACCTGTGAAGTCTGCCAAGGGAGCCCCTTACGTAACAGGATTGACACCCTGTGAGAGTAGTTAGAGTAGTAAGAGGAGTGAACTTCACCCCAGTGTCGAGAGAGAAGCCTAGAGGACGTGGCGGGCATGAGATGGGTTTCCTGCAGGAAACATATGTCCACCCTATGACGAATAAGGTGGGCGTGGAACAGTCGCGCCTTACGGTGGTCGTTAAGCCCCCGGACATTCCAGGTCCAAAGGACAGTATCTGTCATAGTGCCGTGTCAGGGAGGACGGTGATAAACAAGTCAATAGGAGAGAAAACGGTGCGTGGAAATACGGGTGATGCTGCCACAAATGGTGCAAGAATAAGATCGGTGCAATAAGCGTGGGGGCGCAAAGTGGTAACATAACCCAAAATTCAAACAGAGCCCCACGTGAGGGCGCCAATACAATACTCGTGGTGCCCTCGGCTGAGAAGCGAACAATGAAGGTGCAAAGAGAGAGCATAACAATGAGCCCATTGGGTGCATAAGACAGACATACAAAATAAAAATGGCGTGTCGTGAAGGAGCAAATGACATGAAGCAGTGCAAGAATGAACATCAAAGCCCCAATAGGAGGCAACAATCCCCAAATACCCCCAGCCCAACCTCCCATACCTCCCACCCCAAGAAACAACCCCAGAAGAACCACCACCCCCACCCCCACACCCACTCCAACCCCCCAAACAGGCTGAGATACCACCCATACCCAACCCAGGAACCCACAACCGGGAAGGGGAGAGTCAATGTCAAGCAAGGGAATCATCCCGTGGAGGCATGGCGTCACTCAGCATACACCCCTGCCGTGAGGGCAGGGTGCCAAGCCCTTAAGCATGTCAGATAACAATCAAAAGATATCAAATAGCAAATAAACAAAAGCCCCTATGTATGGGCCAGGAACGGCATGGCCTGGGGGGCTATAGCAACAAAGAGAGCCCGCGTGGAGCAGGCGTCAAAACCACAGAAATTGCAATTAGTAATCAAACATAAGTGCACAGCCGTTCAATCATTGTCACTAAGGTGGTCAGCTGCAGTGGCCTGAGAGTCAGCAGGTGAAGAGTGATGCAACCTGTCAAGTTTCTTAGCAAAGGCGAGGGAGTCTTTAGGATCCGGGAAGACGAGCATTTTAGAACCCTGCCGGACTCGCAATTTCGCAGGATAAGCCAGTGAGTAGGAAACTTCGTGCTTTTGGAGGATCCACTTTGCCGGGAGGAATTCGCGGCGAGCCGCCTGGACCGCGATGGTGTAGTCAGGATAGAACGAGAGAGAGTTGCCTTGATGGCGGATTTCGCCCTTCTCCCTGGCCGCCCGGAGAATGGCATCGCGGTCTCTAAAGTTCAGGATTTTGGCGATGATGGGGCGAGCCGGTAAACCAGGGCCTGGACGAGGGGCGAGGGAGCAATGCGCCCGCTCAACAATGAAGACGGAGGAGAGGATGTCGCCAAAGAGTTCTCTGATGAGCTGTTCCACAACGTCCTCCATTCGGGAGATATTGGTGGATTTGGGTACTCCCGTGATGCGGAGGTTACTCCTACGGGAGCGCACTTCCAAGTCTTCATTTTTATTCCGAATGAGGTCAAGCACTTTATCCATCTGTAACAGTTTTTGGCAATCTTGAGTGGCGGCATCCTTGGCATCAGAGACCCTGGTTTCGACATGCAGAAGACGAGCATCATGAGAGTCAACTCGGGCCTTGACTGAGTCCAGACGGGCAGACAGCTGATCAAGTTGGGCCGCAATACCTGTGACCATGGACTTGACGTCGAGCATAATTGCCTTTAGATCATCTTCACGTGCGGGGGCTGCCTCCATGAAGGCAGCGGGGTCACCACCATCAGAGCTTGCGTCATCCTGACGCGTCAGGCGACGCTGGTCGAAGGCGATCTTGGGCTGCTTAAGATCAGTTCTCCCCATGGCCGGCAGAAGCAGGTAGGAGGCACGGCCAGAGAGCAGGGGGGAGGCAACAGCCAAAGAAGAAGGCGACAGTCGCTGCAACAGGTGAGCCACAGACAAACAGCAGCTAGGCCAACTGCAAGGGTGATGGCGAGGTCTCAAGAAGCACCCCCAATACAGGCAGACAGGAGCGGATAATCACTGAGGACCGCAGGAGCAGTGGGGTGGTGGCAGGACTTGACGCAGGGTGTGCACACTGGGCTGGCAGAATGGTGGAATGGCAAAGGCAGTCACCGCAGCCGTGGTGGAGTCCCAAAGAGGCCTCGCCACTCCGAGCTTTGAAATATAGCAAATGCCCAGAAAGTACAGAGGGCCCAGTTGAAGGCAGCAGTAGAGGCGGCGCGATGCCAGCACGAGGCCCGCGAAGGTGCATTGGGGTGCAAGAGCTAGGCAGCGCCAAATGCAGAGGGGCCACAGGTGTAGTCCTCAGGGAGCTGCCAGCGTGGTCGGACAGCACAGCTGCGGGGGCGATGTCGCAAGGAGCCAAGGGGGGCTGGCGGCCCCCAGCACGGGGCCAACGCCACAGGCCAGCCGGCTGAGAGGTGGCGGGGGATACCCCTGCAGAAGTGAGAAGCAGAAGGCCCCGCTGTGTGGTACGCACACCCCTGGCACCGTCGCAGAATCCCCGCAGAGACAGTAAGTGTCGTGGGGGAACGGGGCCAGATGTCCGGAGGGCACCAGAAACAGTTGTGGCTGGGCGGTGTGCAGGAAAGCTCCAAGGCCGAGGTCAGCAGTCCAGAGGCTGAGAGCCCCGCGCAGGAGAACGTGCCAGCTGGTGCAGGGCAAGCTGTGAGGTCAGAGCAACCACAAGGCACGCCGCAGGGCGAGGATCCTATGGCCGGTGGTTGCGGTGAGTTGAGCCCAGAGCCAGACAGCCCAGTCGAGCAGGAGCCGGTGCGTCCGCGAGGGGGCCAGGGTGGTGTGGCAGAGAGCAGGCAAGAGGAGGCCGCAAGGAGGATCGAGGGCACCAGGCGACCCAAGCAGCCCCGCGGGGGGAGCCGGGAGGACACGCCAGCCTGGAGTCACGCGCAGCGGGGAGTCGCGGGGAGCACGCCACCCCCGTCGCCCGACCCGGCGCCAGAGGTTGATGGAAATGGTGTCCATGCCTCGGGAAGGCCCGGGCTGAGCGGTGTAGCACACGCGCCCCCAATCCCACCACGAAAGACCCCAGCGGTAGCGGCACTCACCAGGTTCAGCAGTCCGGGGTCCCCCGCAGTCCCTCGGTCAACCCACAGGCACAAGAGGCCGAAGCAACAACGAGGTGAGAGGGCCCGGCCTCGCCGCCGGCAGGGCCCGGACTCAGCATGTTGATCGGGCTGCAGATCTCGGCTCCTACGCATCGCCGGGGGCCAGAAGTTGCACAGAGTGACGCCCCAAGACGAGATGAGTCAGAATTTCAGGATACCGGGCAGATTTAGGGCAGTTGTCTGCAGGATTCTTGCGGATGTTTGGCTTGGCCGCAGTAGCGGTCGGTGGTGGGAGTGCCGCCGGGTGCTGACGTGGGGCGGGGAGGGGCAGGGTGGGGGGTTGTAAGCTACGGATTACGGGCGATTACAGGTAAGTACACATATAAATAAATAAAATGCATTTCGTTTCTCGCGCTGCATCGCCAAATGTGATGCAGCACGAGAAACGAAATTCGTTTTATTTATTTATATGTGTACTTACCTGTAATCACCCGTAATCCGTAGTTTACTAACCCCCACCTGCCCCTCCCCCGCCCCACGTCAGCGCCCGGCGGCACTCCCACCACCGACCGCTACTGCTTGGCCGGCAGAGCTCACTTAAAGTGCGGCCATCTTGCAGCCGGCTAAGCCACGCCCCGGAGTTATTCCAAACTTTATACACTCCGTATTTGGAAGCCTTTTTGGAGGTCTACCTCTGATCCTGCTGTCAATAGCGGGAATCCTGATTGTCATCTATCTGCTACGCAATGGACGGCCCAATCACCAACGAGACGGCAAAAGCGCTCCTGGAGCGGAAGTACCGTGAACGCATGGTACAGCATCTGGGCGTACCTCGCCTACGAGAACTGAGCGCCTCTTGATTCTTGTCATTTAGACCAGTCTGGATGGACTGCATCTTACCTGTTCTTTGATGCCTGTTTTTCGGAGACAAATGCGTGTTGGATCTCTGTCTGACATATTCATCAGCTACGCCTTCGGACTTGGATGCTATGCTGGACCCCGTAAATGCCCATGCTATACGTTGTCCCCAGCGTATTCCTATACTGGTGACTGCATTCCTCAAGAATCCACAGGTGCCGTTTGCTCCTGCTGGGTTAGGTGGTGACTCCTCCACAGGCACGCAGGTAACAACTGCTGCACAAGCTGCCCCAGCACCGGCTGTTGGCAGTGCTGAATATCATCTATGTGCAATTGACGTCCTCTGCTAGGTGTTAGACTCGTAATCTGCTGCTACAAGCACCAATACTGTTACATCTCCCAGCCAGAACACATAATCTCGAATTGGCTCATCGTGTGCTGAGAAAGAATTTGGCTTCTTCCTTCTTCTCATAAACAAAACGCACAAAAATTGGAACATTTCCTAAATTGACACTTTCAATTGGAAAGTCATGGCCTTCTTCTGCTCGTAGTAATGCAACTTCTACAAATGAACAAATTGGACTTTTGCTCGGGTGGCAAACCAACAGATCAGAACTTTTCCTTTTTATTTTTAAACACTATTTTTAAATGCTTTTAAAATAGTTTGAAAAGGTCAAATTTTTAGTGTGCGCTAGTCACCTGAATAATAGTGGTTTGCTACCATTTGTCATTGTCATCCGGTTCGGAAGAGGAGTGGGTGTTATGTTTTATATAGAGGCCCTAATATAGGCATGACTCTAGATGTCCTAATATAGGCATGATTCTAGATGCCCTTATATAGGCATGATCTTTCACCTACATTAGTTCCCTACAATACACAATAACGAGCTCTGAGGATTGAACCTTATCTAGTTTCAGTTCTGGGTGCAGAAGGAGGGTTTTTCCCTAAACAAAGGCCTCCTATAACATCTCCGATGGGCTCATACATTATGTATGAGCATTCATGAGGGTTCTTGGAAACGAAGCAGAAACTACATCACCTGCATAATATCTATGTACAAGGTTCATCCCTTACGTCTTCCTCAGTCCAACAATGATCCACACAAAACATACAAGGGACAAAGAAGCCCTAGATACTTTCGGGTATAAATACACCACATCTTGCCAAGATAAGGCAGAGGGAACCAAGACTTCCAGGCCAACACACTGACCAGAGACGCTGAGGCTCCTGCATGCAGACGCTCCAGCTGACAGTGGTCTGAACATCCCTTGCGGGGTGTCCAACTCGAGACCAAGAAGGGCTCCGACATTCTCACACTTCAGGTAATGGGGTTTGACTAAATCCTAGAGGGATTCTTGGCTTCACACCTACTCACATGCTAGGTACACTTAGGTACGTCTAGATAGGCATTGTAGGAGTACACACACTTTTATCATGCATTTTATATTCATGATTTATTCCTGCTTATTGCAAAATGGTAGAACTGTACTATCCTTTTATATTCATAAAACTGCTAATCATATATCTCTGCTACTGTCTAATGGTTGTTGCAGCTCATATATTTTACACGAGAATAACAACTGTTCAATAAATCCTTATTGAAACGCCCAGACTGTTTATTCTGTGTACCTCTGAGATAAACTAAATGAGCACGAGTGACTGAGCGAAAAGTAGTACATTGTTTCCACGATCTTGAGGGATCAAGGTTGTCATGTTCTAAGGTTGCCAGAAACTAATCTCTCACCGATAAGAGGAGACACTAGTGGTACTGTGAGCTAGCTTAAATGCAAACAGGTTAACATAAGCGGTGGGGGTGCTCAGAGTTAGTCTGCCACCAATCCTACAGTTTGTTATCCAAACGCGCAGGTCCTGCATGGGTACTATAGGAACTACACGACACAACTTAGAGCCAACTCAGGCACCCTTGCACCAGGGTGCAAGGGTGTCTGCGTGCAGGGGAGGATTGTTTATGTGTAGGAAGGTGTCCCTTCCTGCACATAAACAATCCTAAAATGCAGGTCTGTCACTTTCATGTGTGCTGCTTCATGCAGCACACATGAAAGTGACAAAATGGCATTTTTTAAAGGTTTGTTTATGTACAGGAAGGGAACCCTTCCTGCACATAAACAAACCATGGGACACCTTCCTGTACATAAACAAACCATGGCATTTTGCTTTTTCCATGTGTGCTGCACAAGGCACCACACATGGAAAAAGCAAAACGAAGAGAAATAATGCATTTCTCCTCGTTTCGCCAACTTAAGACCAGGGTTTTCCTGGTCTTAATTTTAGCGCTGCCTCCTATGGTCGCCACCCTTTTACATAGGGGGCAGCGTCAAATACAATGGGTGTTGCGGTGGAACGCCCACCACAACACCCACTGCACGCCCCTTTCACGCTAACCATAGCGTGAAAGGGTGTCTTATGTACAAGGCAGCGTTAAGCCACGTTAAGTGGCTTAATGCTGCCTTGTACATAAGGCGCAGCCCCTGTCGCCACCACAACGTCCGTAAAAGTGACGTTGTGGTGGCGATAGGGGCTTGTACA
Source organism: Calotriton arnoldi (assembly GCA_963921515.1). Classification (NCBI taxonomy): domain Eukaryota; kingdom Metazoa; phylum Chordata; class Amphibia; order Caudata; family Salamandridae; genus Calotriton; species Calotriton arnoldi. The sequence goes on from CAWUFW010017252.1 coordinate 231,528, forward strand.
TATGCCCCTAAAAATGTTGTCAGCAGTCTTACACTTTCCTCACATAGCCTGGGACATGGCTGCCAAGAGTGCAGCAAGTGCTGTGTGCAATGGTGGCCACTGGTGTTTTACTGTCCTTGAGTATGTTGTCCATTTTCCATGCTTGCATAAGAGTCCATGCCTCTGGCGCTACGCCACTGCTCATTGTTTCCTCCATTGCTTAATTTCAGGTTGGTTCCCTCTCCTCTAGCATGCTGGCTGTCCAACCTGCTTTCTGCATGTCCTATTTTCAACCCCAACACTGTTTAACATTGACAATAGGTTAAGTAAAAAGACAAAATATTTGTGGGCTGCCATCAGAAATCAGTGGTATGTTTCAGAAAAAAACAGCCTGGCATTAGTCAGTGTCCATTCAACAACAGTGAGCAAAAGCATGTACCAGCTCCTTGAGGCCCCTTGAAGTTACCTGTGGCTCCTTGCACCTCCCTCTGAATCCTAAGAGCCAGTAGCGGCCGCTATTTACTGGGATTGGCGAGGCGGGGAGGATGGGCATGGGGAGGGTTCTAAATTTAAAAAAATTAAAAACTACTTACCTTCAAGCCGGCCACCCGGCCGGCCGCCGCCTCTCAGTCCGCTCACCGCCGCTGCCACCTCTCGCTCCTGGAAGCAGGAACAGGGAGCACCTAGGCTCCTGACTCCCCTAGCCAATCACAGCGCTGCAATGCTCGGCGCTCAGGCAGGGAATGGGAGCCTGGGAAATGTTCTGCACTCACCTGTAATGCAGCCAGGGTGCAGAGCATGCAAAGTGCGCATGACGGCTTGGCAGGCCCGAGAGGACCGTTAAAAGCGTAATTGTGCACTTTGGAGTGGGCAAACCACTCCTGCCCTGTTCAGGAAGTCCAGCCTTACCCCACCCCACACCAGGAAAGGAAAACTGAAATGATAATAACACTAGTTATTATCATTTTAGTTTTCTTTAACTACTGCTCACAGAGCAGTGGGCAACATTCCTCCATCTTAGCGGAGGAGTCGCCACTGCTAAGAGCTTTCTGCTCCTGCCTGGTTCAGTGCCTATCATGCGCCTATTCTGATTATTCTTGCTCACTCGAATATTATCGTATCACACAGAATTAAATAACTGTAATGCTAATTGCACCAATGTTATAGCACAAATATTCCCTCTGTGTTTGTCATGCTTTTGCTACTTATATATATTTTAGCCTCTAGACCAGCATCTATAACAACTTCGATCCCCCAGCCAGACCTATCCACTGTTGCAGCAATCCTGCCTAATGAGGTGAAACCCTCAGACCCTGCTATGACCTCATGGCCCCGCTGTGCGCTGGAGCTGGTGCAGCTTTACTCTGCAGCATCGCTATTGAGGGGACTTCGTCTCCCACACTGCCCTTCGACAAGGAGGAGGGGCCATCTTTTCCAATCGCCTCCTGCTGATCCGCTGATTTTCGCGCTATAAAGCGCTAACACCAGAACTGTGGCGCAAGCCACATCCAGGCCGTACCCCGGCAAAGCCCGGGTCAAGGGCCGGCCAATCTGCTCTTGTCCACGGCCTTACGAGTCTGGGCCTGGCCACCCCCATTTGTTTTTGTTTTTGCATTTGGAGTTTACAATAAGAGGTCCCACAGATCCTGAACTACTACGCTGCTTGAAGGAGAGAAGGTGGGAAGTTGGAACTCTGTATGATGGGGAAACATAAAATCAGTGGGGTCTCGCCGCAGTGCCCCTTTCCGTTTCAATTGAGAGCATGCTGGAGAGGGTTGTCGGGATCGTGGCTAGCGAGATAGATATGACTTTCAATTGAACATGGGGTACCATTGACTCGGATTTCTGGTACCGCTATTGATCCTGATACTGATTGTCTATCCCTGGGGGACAGGGGTCAATTAACTATGGGGCTTGCTGTACCCTCTCTCAGTCACAGTAATGATACAGCCACCCCCACAAGCATGGCCAGCACACCAGTAATGAGTGACCCTCCAGGGCTGCATTTGCCCGCGCTGCAGCCATTAAATGGAAGCGCCTGCCGGGAAAGAATGGGGCAGTAAAACGCAAACAAACCTTATCGGGTCAGGGTAACAATGGCCAGGAACTGTCCTGGTTTCAACAGCCATCAATCCGTCACATAACCACACAGGACTACGACAGTCAAACTTGTGACTCTTCGATGTTCGATCCCCTTTTAGGAATACTTTATATTTGGAAATGGACAACACCATTGAGAGTAAACTCAAACCTCTGGCAGATCGTTTGGACATGATCCAGGGTCTTTGGGGTGCCACTTCGAGAAATGTACAAACTGAAATCTTGAGCAATGCTGCTAATGTTGTTATTGGTGCAAATGTTAATTCAACATGGTTGTTATCGAATAATTCTTCACATAGAGGCGGTTGGGTACAAGGAAAGCACCATTGCCTGCTGATCAATTGGTGAGCGCTAATGGCTCCTATTTTATTACTGTATCCAAGGATCTGTGCAATAATAATACTCATGGTAAAGGCATGCAGCCTACCCTTGCACACTGTCCTATGCCTTCTTGTTCTGTGCCTTTAACTGGCCCAATATCTTCGACTGTTCGTAGCTCCAACGGTATTCCTGGTGGTACTCCTGCCCTGGCTCCCTGTCACGATATTCTTGGTCTACCCCTCGTATCTGTCCATATGTTTTAATCTTGGCAGTAGTCTCACCCCTTAGAGCTGGCCAAGAAGAGTCCTGGGATCAGCTTCACAAGTTCAACTTGAGTTTGGCTTGTCCAATCAAATACTCCGGAGCAAAGGTGCATTTATTAAACTATGTGGGAGGCTATGAGCATCCGAAACTGGTTCATTGAAAATCTGTGCTGGAAAGAAATAGATATGCAAAAAGAAAGTAAAACTCAAGCATCCTGGAGCTGCTATCTAACCCAGGTTATTGAGGATCTGTGCGCTCAAGACATCTGGAGTTCCCGTATTGGGAAAAAGGGCCTCAACAAAGTGTGAGAAGCTGGGTTTCTGTTGCAGTAACCCCCCCACTTTTTGCCAGACTACTGATGCACTTTTGACTTGATGTACCCTGGGTCCCTGCCAATCAGGTTCTCAGGGCCTGTGTTCTTTCCCCAAAACTGTACCCAAACCCAATTGGCATCTCTGGCCACAGGTCAGCCCCTGGTAAATGGTACCACAGGTACCCAGGGCACTGTGACCAGGGAAGACCTCTAAGGGCTGCAGCACTTATTGTGCCACCCTTAGAGGCCCTGTACCTTTACACACACACACTGCCATTGCAGGCTGCGTGTTTTGGTGCAGACCAAAGTGAAGAGTCGACATGGCACACATCCCTGTGTTACAACATCAATGAAAATGTCCTGAAGCACACCTTGTGTATTTAACCTTACTCTCAGAATGTCCTCTTTTTTCAAATTTTGCGTGCAGCACCCGTAAACGGTGCGCCGTTCCTTTCGCACCGGGGCATCATTTCTTAAGAGTTAGTGGCCCGCTATGATTGCAGGTCACACGCGGGTTGCACAGCGTATGCACATTAGTATTATCAAATTAATACTCATCCACCATAGTAGTCCGATTTTTATCATATTTGTTTCCGTACTTTTTAACATATTTCATCCATTTTGTTGAAACATCACGTCAAAAGATATGAAATTCGTAGCATTTTTAGTTTTTAATTCAATGTATTGCCCATCCAGGCCTATCCATGAATATGTGTCGAATTCCAAACATCCACCAGATTCGGTACATTTCCTTTACTCAATGCATTTCGGTTTAAAAAAACCTTCCTCAGGAGTATCTATAAATTGTAAAGAAGTATATATTACAATCACGTGACATGTAAACCCCACGAAAACTTAAAATCATGTTTGTTTAAATTATCTGTCTCCATAACAAACCAATTATTAAACGTCCCAATTAATCACAAATCCATCACCCCCCAATGTGACTCCCAATTTCAACTCAAAAAGTGCAGTGCATTACGTATAACCTCCTGTCTTACTCCCCAAGTTCTCCCCTTCGTCATAATCTTAAAAACCATGTGCTTTTAACCCACTCCCTTGATCAACCACCCCTCAAAAACACCTCAAAAACAATCCCTCATAAACTTAAAACCTTCTGTGCCCAACTCAGCCAGCCTCCCGTTCCACTCCATACCTTCCCTTTATCTGGTTTAAACACCTTTACCATCCCCCCTTAGCATACCTGATGTAGAAATTCACAGCGCATAAACCTCCTCCTGTGTGCTCGTAATAAACTACGAGCACACAGGAGGAGGTTTAAAGTTTATGAGGGATTGTTTTTGAGGTGTTTTTGAGGGGTGGTTGATCAAGGAGTCTTACACAGTGCAGTATACCATGATACTGTTTGCCGCCCTGCATAAAAGATACAAAAAACACTGCCAAGCAATATCAGGAGCTAGTTATATCCCACTGGGAAGCATTAATTCAGCCATCAAAACTTGGCAATAGCAAGTTTTTTTTGTCAACTGTGTCTGAATTAAAACGTAACAACAGGTCCCCAGCTCAATTTCATGCAATATTTCTAGTAACGTTTGGGAGGAGCACTTTGGTATGATTTATGCACCACCGTTAGCCTCCGATACATTTGCTATAGATCCTCATTTAGAGTCATGTTTTTTAATTATCCCTAACAGGGACAGAGGCAGCTATCAATCTTAGTTGCTGTGGAAAGGCGCTAGGCCCGGTCCCTATAGACTTGGTAAAGGGTAATTGTAGGAGAGTAGGATCTGCTTCACATGGGTACCCCCACTTTTTGCTGATGCTTCACTGTTTTTCGACTTTAGTCTGGCTGGGGCCCTGCTAATCAGAACAACAGCCTAGCTGCTTCCTCTCTAAAATGGTTTCCATGTACCTTAGGTACATCTCTGATTGGATTCTGGAGTGCCCTTATAAGTCCCTAGTACATGGTATACTATGTACCCAGGGCATAGGCACCCCAGAGGCCTACCAGGGGCTGAAGCATGTATTGTGCCACCCCTGGAAGGCCCTCCAAAATGACACCACAGGTCTGCTACTGCAGCCTGGGTAAGGTGGTGCATGCACCCCTTACTGTGGTATAGGCTACCTATATCACTACCATTGCACACACATATAAACCTATAAGTCACTCCTATGGCAGGCCTTAACAATCCTGAAGGCAGAGTGCTTGGTTTTTATGTGAGAGGGTGCCCCTGCATGAGCAGAGCCCCTCTGCAGCGTTCGGAGCCACTCCTCTGATGCTGTTTGTGGTGCAGCCTGACCATATACTCTTAAGTGCATTATAACCTCGCGTTAAATGCTAACTTTGGGATGGCTGCACGGAAACATGTCGTGTTTGGTGTCAAACATCTTGGAATACTACCCCCCCACCAGTTCTGGCAGCGGGGGTAGCATTCCACCCTTCTAGAGGAAGAGACATGTACACACCGGGCTACCCGGTTTTAACTTTACAGAGCCCTGGCATCACAAAATGGATGCCGCTGCCACAGACACGGGTCTGGCCTCCTGCTGCTGCCCGATACTCCGGCAGGGGAGGCCTGGACAATAGGTTTCCTGTCGAAGGGAGGTGTAACCACCTCCCCAGACAGGATAGTGTGTATTGGGGCTGGGCGGGAGCACTCTCTGGTGCTTTGAAGTCCTGCACTGGGGGCACATGTGGTGTCCCTGTGCATAGCCCAGTTCAAACCGGTTGCAGGGGCTACCTGCACCTGCTCTGGCGCGAAACTGGACAAAGAGAATAGGTGTAATCACCCTCTTCCCTGACCCTCCCATAGGTGGGTCCCCAGAATATGTCCAACCCCCTAACTTGGTATAAGTATGGGACCCCAGTCCTTAGGACTTTAGATTACCCTGGACGAAACTCTGAAGCCGAATCCTGGACCTTCGACGCTCTACTTGAAGATTAGAGGACTGAAGAATCTCCTTGGGGTCAAGGAGTGACTCCCTGCTTGGCAGGCACCTAAGAAGCAATTGTCCGGTCTGCATCGCTGAAGCTCCCGCCGGACGCCGAAGTCTTTGCAACACCAGAGGTGGATTTCCAGACTTCCCCGAGGCTGCCCTGAGACCCCAGCGAAGCTGAGGCACGTAGCTGTCATGGGTAACATGGAACCGTGACCCCTGGACACCGAGAACTTTTGTAAGTGCATCCTCTTCTTGGCCTCCCACGAAGTTGTGCTTTGGGCTCAGACTGCACCGAAGATCACTGGCCTCCACTCCACGAGTGTCCTGTGAGCCAGTTCCAAGTGCGTCCACTCGAGGCCCCTTCGCGGTCGCTAGTCCGTTGGCTAGTGGGCCCTCCCGAAGGCAACTCTTCTTCTGCTTGGGCTTTCCTGGTTGCTCCAGACGTGCCCTGACTTACCCTTGCTGGGTGAGTCCCCCAGACCTTGCTGGTCCTCAACACCGTCCTTTCTTTGTTTCCACATGACTTGCCGTTGCCAAGGCTTGTTGGGTCCAATCCGGTCGTAGACACTGCAGCAATCGACAGACGTCGTAGGACAGCTCGAATCCAGCTCCTGGTTATCGTCAACGCCTCCTGGACCTCGTGGCTGAAGAGTCAAGACGACCGTCAACCAACCTGAAGCACCCGACATCGGTGGGCATCTGCTCATCGCCCTCCTGGTCACTGGCTAGTGACCCAGACTCTGTCCCCTCTGCTTTCAGGTCCTTCAGATCTTCGATTCACTCTTGGATCCACCCGGACACTTTCGACTTGGTCGCCAGCAGCCTGCTGCAGCAGATCACCATTGAAAACGACGACGAAACCCGACACCAAAAGACACCTATGCACCCGGCTTCCCTGGGTGAGGTAACTCGAGTACTCCGGTGCCCCCGTGGGTATTGACTCTAGAACGGCCTAGTTCTAAAGGGGTTTGCTCCAAGTCCTCTTCTAAGTGTCCTTTCCTTTTAAAAACCTAACCGCGACTTTCCCCATAGAAGTTAACGGTGATTCGCGGCTGTGTTCCAACACTGCACGCGCCTCCCGTGGGTCCCCTGTGTCACTACCTTGGGTGGTTCCTTGTGGTCCAAGCACTTCTACAGGCTCTAGGCCTTGTGTCTAGCTCAGTCGTGGTTCTTATACCACTTTATTGGTATATGGTTTGGTACGCCCTAGGGCTCAAATGTGTATTTGTGCTATTACTGTTGATAACTGACTTGTAACGTATGTACTTCGAACTCTAGCCTCATAAAGAGACTAGAGGGGTGTGTTTAAGACTAAATACATATATTTTAAATATATACCTGGTGTGGTCCTCTTTCATTTGGTCACCCAAGAGATTATAGACTGGTAAAACAAGCTGCTTTACATTCCTTCAAGACTTAGCCTGAAGGCTGCTCTCCATAGCTACCACTAGGATAGCTTTCAATAAAGGTTGTCTTTAACCTATCTCCAATAAGGGGTTGTTTGGACTGGTGCAAGGTGCCCACTATAATTAGTGGACAGCATATACCAGGCCAACTTCTCACAGTAATGTTGCTTTTTGGGCTCCCCTAGCCTTGCTTGTTCCCCTTTACCTCACACCTGGAGCTCCTCAATAATAGTGCACTGCTTCAAAAGAAGAGATTGAGCACTACCAGGTTGTTATCGCCTGATATCATTGATTGACACATCTGTTAAAATACTGGGGAGAATTACCTATAACAGATTAATGGACTGGGTAGCCGATGACTTGATATTACATTGTTGTCAGTATGAATTACAGCTTAAGGTAGGGACTACTGAACAACATCTTAACCTCAGCCTTATCCTTTGGGAAATACATAGTGGCCAAACAAGTACCTTTGTATCTAACATTTATGGATCTATCCTCAGCTTTCGATTGTGTGAATCGAGCCAAACTATGGCACATACTTATTAAACGAGGTTTAGTTCTAGTGCTGGTTCATTTTTTGGCATGTCTGCATGAGGATATGAAGGAGGGTAAGCATTAACACAAGGGGGAGGTAGCCAGCAATATAGGTATCCATCGCGGAATGAGACAGGGCTGCGTTTTGGCCCCCCTTTTATTTATATTTTATATAATGATTTACATCCCTTTTTATTACAAGTCACCTCAGATGTTCTCAATATTAAAGGCAATTCATTCCCCTTGCTATTGTATGCGCCTGACGCCGTGCTCATGGCGCGCACCCCTAGAACGCTGCGTCTTCTTGTGCATGCGTTTGTTGATTTTATGGCCTCATTAGATCTACAAACTAACTTTTCAAAATCTCACATTATGTTGTGCAGGCTGAAGTGTAGATACATCCCTATTATGGTAATCAGTAATCATTCATTAAGCAGAATTAATACCTTTCCTTATTTGGGTATATTTATTTATTTATTTATTTATTTATTTACAGAGTTTTATATAGCGCGAACTTGACCCGAATCGGGTATCAGATCGCTTTACATAGCACCAGTTGAATACATGAGGACACATTCATTTTTGTTAGGCACAGGGAGATTAAGTGATTTGCCCAGAATCACAGGATGTTCAGCGTCATTGCCGAGACTCGAACCCGGTTCCCCAGATTCGAAGTCGACCGCCCTAGCGGATACATTTTATTTATTTTCCTGCTCAGGGTTCTTGGTCGTCCAATCTTGCATATCATTCTACCAAATTTTCAATGGCCAACGGGTCTCTTTGCAATCTCCCCCAACCCCCCGGGAAGGTTGTTTCACTCCTCTATTGGACATTTATAGGTGTCAATGCTTACCAATAGCCATGTATGGGGCCGAGGTGCGGGGGATCTCAAACTGTGTAGCCATTCAAAGAGAAGAAAACAGATTTCTTCAGAAAATGTAATTTGATCCCCTCTCTGCCTCGAATTTTATTTGTAACAAGGAACTTGGGCTTTCTTTTATAGAAAACCAGCTTAAGATGCGGCCCGCCTTATTATGGCTCTCAATCTGGAAAAATTATGAGGCTGTATTAACAAGAGATATATTAGCTGATTGGCTTTCCTTAGGCAAAGGGTTAGAGATCCCTTGGATCGCGTATTTTAAAGATGTATACAGTAAAATAGGGGGACTGTTTTTTATGGAACCATCAACCTGTTATAAAACTAATAGAAAGAATGTGGCCAGTGCTTTTCACAATCTTGAGGGAACTCGGCGGGTAAAGCTTTTGGTTGTTAGAGTAGATTTGAGATTGCTTACGGACTGATCTATATAAGTAGGGCTCCCGGTTTTATGGTATTTATTTTTTTAGCATTTCCGTCTGTATTTATCCATATATTTTTTTGCCCACTTTATCTGTATTTATCCATAGTTATTTTGTGTTTGCAGATAAATGAAGTTGTAATACTGTACATTTCCATATTTATTTAACTGATAGACATAACACTCATACTTTGATGTCTGTCTGTTTTAGCTATTTCAGCTGCCAAATATTATATAACAAAAAATCCACTGGCAAATATTAGCATTATACCACAAATGTATGTTGACACATGGCATTACTTAATGAAATTGCAACCTGTTTTTTTATTTAGCATGCTGTCCATCTGCTCAGCTGGTTGCCTATAATTCATGAAAGACTGCACAGAATCACTTAAAAGAAGCCACATTTTCTGTATTTATCGTCTTTTAAAAATAAATGCCGGCAGAAAACACATTGTTTTTTGGCTGTATTTATCTGTAAAAATCCGTACAAACGGAAAACCGGGAAACTCACTTATAAGTTAGCATTCACAGCCCCATTTTGTGTTTAGGCACCATTTTGTAGCATGAGCGAAACTAATCCTTTGCTGTTCCTGAGAAATAGCCTCTGTTAAGTTTTGTTTCTGAAATGTTAGGTTTTGCTTCAGTAATGAATAGACTGTTCACATTAGTGCATACCTTTCTCACTAGATAGAGGCCCTCTGCCACTTGTCTGGTGGCAGGCACAGGGCAAAACGACCTTGGACTGTGCTAGGTTGTGTGATATTGGAGAACTGAAACCTATTTTTTGTATTTCACTGTCCAGCTGCATCTGTCTGGAAAATTCCACTGGGGGGGTGCCTTCAACCGGGTATGAAATGTACATAATGTATCTCTATGCTTTTTGATTTCAGTTCCCTCTTTACCACTCTTCGAGACTGTGCAGACGTGGCTCCACTCTGAGTGCATCTGAATAAAACAATTATTGGTGTATTCTCCACTGTTCTTCTGACTCTTCATTTAGCATGGAAGGCTGAGAGGTGGTCCGAGGTAGTCCGGGTGGCACCAAGCGGGTCACTTCCTTCATGGTGGAACAGATAACTATTGTTAAGTACCAAAATCTGTGAGAATCTGACAGTACCACTGAGTGTGCAAAGTTGTTGGGAGCAATCTTTATTGTTTCAATTTAGGTCTGACACTGTAATGTATGTGCTCTGTTTCCCTCGGTGCTACATACACAATCTTAATGCTAGGTCCTTCCCATGTGATAATTCATCAGGGCAAAGTATGCTTAATTTTTGTAAATGTTATGCATGTTACACGAAATTGTGTTTAAAACCCCTTTTAAAAAAGTATTGCCGCAATATTGGCCAGTGTAGACCTGCATTCATATTTTTTATACTTTTATCTTAAATGGATGTTATTTTGTACACAGGGGCTTTTTTTTAAAAACTTTCTCTGTGAGCACAAAGTCCATGCTGCTATACTTTTCCCTGCTTTGTACTGTTTGCGTGTTTTTGTATCATATTATTATAAACTATATGCACATTTCTTATCTAATTCTATGCATTGTCATTTTAACTACACCTGTATTGTGTCTTTGCTTTTATGGGAGCTTTTATGCTTCTGAATAAAGATATGTTATTGATTGATTGATTGATTGATTGACCTCATGGCCCATCATCACCACAGCAGAAACCTCATCAACCATGCAATCCAGTCACAAAGGAGCTCAATTAGATCCCTGACCACACTTCATCTTCACCAAAGGACTGTACCCCATTTGTACAGCCCTGACACCAATTCCTCAACAATTTAATAAGGACAGCCACTATCCCGCATGCATGGAAACATGCAACTATATTGCCCCTTATGAAGAAACCCTCAGCATAACCAAAGACACTGGCTAACCATCGATCAATCTCCTTGTTCACTTACCCTGCCAAAGTCCTGGAGAAAGTCATCAACAAGCGACTTGCTGACCACCTTAAAAACAATAACCTCCTTGAGTCCACTTCATCCTGATTCAAACCCAACCACAACACCAAGATGACCCTCATTGTCTCCACAGACAACATCCAACTGATCATGGTTAGAGGAAACACCACAGCTCTCATTCTACTTGAGTTAATTTCTGTCTTCGAAACCGTTTCTAACCCATCCTCAATAAAAGCCTCCATGAAGTGGGGACGCAAGACCCGCTTTCTGCTAGATCTGGTTCTCCCTCACCAGATGTACCCAGTTGGTCAACCTGGCTCCATACACCTCATCTGTGGAGTAACTCAAGGATCATCTCTCAGGCCCACGCTGTTCAACGCCTACATAACACCACTCACCAACATCATCTGTTCCCATGGAATCAATATGCTAACAACACCCACCTCATCTTTGACCTTTCCAACGAAACATCCAAAACCGGCTCAACTTCACCTCCTACATTTCCCATCACCCATCTGCTTAGGAAGTGACATTACTCGATTTCCCATCATCCATCTGTGCAGGAAGTAACCTAATCCCTCTTCCCCTCCCAGAACCTACTTAGTAGTGGCCGCAGCACAGACACTCATCAGATGCATCACTGGCGCGCTCAAGACACGCCAAAGGCAAGCAACTTGCACGTATCTCTGCCTGGAGCATGACCAGTGCCAGGGACCTTGGTCCTTCCTCTTTCACCGCAACATTGCTGCCACCCTCCGCGCCCTCCACCCTGGACACTGCTCTCTATTCTGCTGCTCCACCACATCACACAACACTGAGGTAGCATTCTCCTGTGCTTCCTGCAAGCTTACCCACACCCACACTTTACTGCACCTGTAACAACAGCACCCAACACCAACTTTCTCACATTCACACAGTCCTGCAACCATCAACACAACACTCTACACTCTCATGAATGCTCCTCAACACCCGCTCACTCCCTAAACACTTCATAGAGGTCTGGGACCTGCGGCATGACAACGTCCTGGACCTACTTTTCTTCACGGAAACCTGGCTGAACCGTGACTGGCATCTGACATTGTCACAGTCATGGCCTACAGCTACAAGACTGATGGTGATTCTGCTTCCGGGCTTGTGAAGCCTGTTTTGCCAAAGACAGCCTTTACAAGCCAGGAAGTGGAATTACCACCATCCGCAAGAATGCCATCAGCTGCACCACCTCCATGGACACGTCATCCTCCAACAAGGAAGACCTGTCCTTGAAGCTTAGCTTCACAGCCAACTTCTGCCTAAGCAGCACTCTCATCTACAGGCCACCAGGACCAATCACCAAATTCACCAACACCATCCCAGACTTCACTGCACACCTCGCCCTTGATGCTAGCAATAACATCTTAATCAGAGACCTACACTTCCTACTGGAAAACCATGCTGACCTCAATTCAAAAGCACTGTTTGAGAACTTTGGAAGCCTGGGTCTCACCCAATGAGTAAAAGGACCTACCCATGTAGCCGGACACCTTAGTGGCCATATCTTTACCACCTTCAAAAACATCCAAGTAAACAAGCCCACATAAGCCTTCTGGACAGACCATACCTTTATCAATTTCAGCAACCCCATCCCGGTCCAATGCACACTCCCCACTGTCAGACTAGCCAGCCAAAACTGCAACAGTACCACTACAAGGATTGTAACACAGCTCCTAACAAATACCGACCAAAACAAAGCATCAGCCTTGCCAAAGATGTTAAGAATTTCAACATTTGAATCACCTCCTGCGCCGGGTCTCTGGCCACCTCAAACACAGTAATTCAATACAGATCTAGACTCCAGGCCAGTTGGTACACAGATGAACTCAGACTGATGAAACGCCACTGCAAACAACTGGGGTACAGTGGAGAATGAGCCAGGACAATGCAGACAGGAGTTTATTCAAATCCACCCTGAGACGCTACTACCAAATGACCAAGACTACCAAACACACTGCTCTGGAGGACCGCATCAATACCAGCACCAACAGAAGAAAAGAAATCTCTGTCGATTCATCAGGAACAAAATCCCTGACATTTACTGCAATTACAACACTCAACTGGACCAGAAAGACTTCACCAAATGCCTCCAGATCTTATCCAAAAAAGCAGTGCTAACCACATGTCCTGTTATCCCCCCAGAAGAAATCTCTGCCACCATGAAGTCATACATTCAGCTGCCTGATCGGACCCCTGATCCCACCTTGCATTCTCCAGAGGACTGCAACCCATCAGCGCGATAATCACACTCATTCTGAGTACCTCTCCTCTTCTGTGACCTTCCCTGACACTTGCCCTCCCATTGCTTAAGAAACGCTCTGCTGACCTTTCAATGCTCACCAACCACAGACCAATCTCCCTGCTACCATTCCTGGCCAAGGTCTTAAAGAAAATCATCAACAGATGCCTCACCGAATACCCCAATGACCACTAACTTCTTGAAATCACTCAGTCAGGTTTCAGACCCAACCACAGCATAGAATCTGTCCTCATGACCACCATGGATGCCATCTGCATAACTCTGGATGGAGGAGACACAGCATCTCTTAACTTCCTGGACCTCTCAGCAGTGTTTGACATGGTCTCCCACTCCATCCTCAACCGATGCCAGCACAACATCAGAATCCAAGGACATACACTCCGACGGATCAGCTCCTTCCTGACTGGAAGGACCCAGACAGTCAGCTTGGCAAAGTACACCTTGAATACCTGCAACCTCATCTGTGGAGTTCCGTAAGGATCCTCCCCAAGCCTGACCCTTTTCAAAGCATACATGCTCCCTCTAGCTAGCCTCATCCACTATCATGACATCAACGCCATCTCCTACGCAGAAAAACATGTAACTCATTCGCTCCCTCACGGACAAGGCACCCAGTACCCAGATCAATTTAAATGCCTGCATTGCTGAAATCGCCCACTAGATGGAGACCAACTGTCTGAAGCTGAACACTGACAAGACTGAAATTGTGATCTTCTGGAAGAACACTTCACAGTGGGGCTCCAACTGGAAGAAACAGAGCTAGGACCAATGCCATCTTTCACCACCCATACACAGATCCTTGGGCTCGTCTTCGACCACTAACTTGATATAACCACCCAAGTCAATGACTTCCATACTCTGAAGATGCTGAGAAAGATTTTTAAATAGCTCCCATTCAGCACCTAGAAAGCCATTACAAACTCCCTTGTCACAAATAGGCTGGACTACGGGAACATCTTCTATGCCGGGATCAACAAACTGCAGACCATTCAGAACATGACGGCCAGAATCACTGTAAATCTCTCATATTGCACTCACATCACACCACAACAGAAGGAGCTGCACTGGCTCCCAATACACAAGCGAGCACATTTCAAACTCCTCACCCACATTTCACTGGCCTAGTATACCTCAACAATTCCATCTACTTTCACAAACCTTCCAGACATCTCAACTTATCAGGACTCCTACTTGCACACATCCCAAGCATACGGAACACTGGATGCGCTGGTTGAGCCTCTTCCTATATCGCACCTAACGCGTGAAACGACCTGCCTGTGCATACAAGAGCCTCCTCCTCACTTCTTGACTTCTGCAAAAAGCTGAAGACCTGGCTTTTCATGTGGTCCCACTAGACCCTATATGTTGCAAGATTCACACCTGCTCATGGCCAGAATACCCTTCTGGGTGATAGCGCACACTATAAATCTTCATTACATAAACATATCTGAAACTCAACACAGTCAAAACAGATGTGATATTCTTTGGTATGAATACGTCTCTATGGAACTCTACCTGGTTGCTAGCAGACCTTAGATTTACACCCTGCTCAGACAACCAAGCCAAGAACCTGGGCATAGTGGTGGAAAATCAATTCTTGATGACCAACCAAGTCAAAGCAGTCTCCTCCTCCAGTCTCTCTAATGTAAAGATCCTAAAAAGAATCTTAAAATGGCTGCCACATCAACACACACACAACCTTTACCCTGGCCCTTTTCACCAGCAAACTGGACTGTGGCAATGCACTGTATGTCTGTATATCCGCCCAGCTGACCAGTAGACCTCAGGTCATACAAAATGCAGCAGCCAGACTCACATGTGTCAGGCTCATACACGTCACCTCACCCCTCCAAAAACTCCACTGGCTGCCCATCCACAACCGCACTCTTCAAGCTCTTCACACACACACATACAAAGCCTTGGACAAGATAGATCCCTCTTCCTCAACATCCACATCCATTCCCACACCCTGACTAGAAACGTCTGCTCCTCGCACACATCCCCTGCATCCGCAGAGCCAGCAGTCGCGCTGTCTTGTACCTTGCACCCAAAGCCTGTAATGACCTCCCCCTGCACATCAGAGCTCCCGCCTCAATCCTCGAGTTCTGCAAAAGACTGAAGAATTGGCTCTTCACCTAGACCACTGTCTCAGTCAGCACAGTCACTTCCTTAACTGGTTCCTGGATACCTTTCCTAGTGAGATGTGCACTCTGCAAAAATTCATAACATCAATCAATCAATCAGGGGGTTTATAGCGCACTACTCACCCGCGAGGGTCTCAAGGTGCTAGGGGGGCGGGGGCAGCTACGGATCAGACAAAGAGCCAGGTCTTGAGGTCCTTCCTGAACATGTGCAGGGATGGGGAGCGTCTGATGTCCACGGGGAGTTCGTTCCAGGTCTTGGCTGCGATGTAGGAGAAGGTTCTCCCGCCTGTTCTGTTTCTGCGGATGCGGGGGACCTCTGCCAGGGCGAGGTCGGCGGAGCGGAGGTTCCTCTTGGGTACGTGGAAGGATATTCTCTCGTTGAGGTATTTGGGTCCGATGTTGTTGAGGGATTTGTAGGCGTGGGTGAGGAGTTTGAAGGTAACCCTCTTCTCAATAGGGAGCCAGTGGAGGTCACGTAGGTGCTGGGTCATGTGTTCGTGACGTGACGAGGCGTTCCGAGGACGAGTCTGGCGGCGGCGTTCTGGATGGTCTGGAGTTTGTGTAGTAGGGCTCTGTTGATTCCGGCGTATAGGGCGTTGCCGTAGTCCACTCTGCAGGTTATAAGCGCGTGGGTGACGGTCTTTCTGCAGTCGGGGGGAGGATCCATTTGAAGGTCTTGCAGAGGATGCACATGCAGTTGAAGCTGGTGGAGGCGACGGCGTTGATCTGGCGGTTCATGGAGAGGGAGGAGTCGAGGATGATACCGAGGTTTTGTGCGTGGTCTGTAGGAGTGGGTGGATTCCCGAGGGTGGAGGGCCACCAGGTGTTATCCCAGGCGGAGGTGCAGGGTCCGAGGATGAGGACCTCGGTCTTCTCAGAGTTGAGCTTCAAGCAGCTGTCTTTCATCCAGGCTGCCATGTTCTTCATTCCTTCCTGAAAGCAGAGTCTGGTGTCTTCGGGGTTCTTCGTGAGTGAGAGGATGAGCTAGGTGTCGTCGGTGTAGGATACAATGCTGAGCCCATGCTGTCTCACGATGGCGGTGAGGGGGGCCATGTAAATGTTGAAGAGCGTGGGGCTGAGCGATGATCCTTGGGGCACTCCGCAGTTGATTTTGGTGGGTTCGGAGAGGAAGGGAGGGAGTCTGATCCTCTGGTTTCTGCCGGAGAGAAAGGAACGGATCCAGTCGAGGGCAGCTCCTTGTATCCCTGCATCGTGAAGTCTGGCTGCGAGAGTGTGATGAGAAACGGTGTCGAAGGCTGCGGAGAGGTCTAGAAGGATGAGGGCCGCGGTGTGTTCCTGGTCGAGTAGCATGCGGATGTCGTCAGTGGCGGCGAGGAGGGTGGTCTCGGTGCTGTGGTTGCTGCGGAATCCGGACTGGGAGGCGTCTAGGATGGAGTTCTCTTCGAAGAAGGCGGTCAGCTGGGCGTTTACGAGTCTCTCGGTGACTTTTGCCGCGAAGGGGAGGAGAGAGATGGGCCGGTAGTTCTTCAGGTCGGTAGGGTCGTCCCTGGGTTTCTTGAGGAGGGGTTTGACCTCCGCCCGCTTCCAGTCATCTGGGAAGATGCCGGACATGAAGGAGGCGTTGATGGTCAGTCCGAGCTCGGGTGCGAACGCGGCGGCGGCCCTGTGGAATATGTGCAGTGGGCAGGGGTCCGTTGGGGCTCCTGAGTGGGTTTTCTTCATGGTGGCGGTGATGTGTTCGATGGTGGCGGGGTTCCAGGTCATGATGGTCGGTTTATCGGCGGCATTGGGGGGGGTGGGGGTGGTGGTGTCCGGCGTCTGTTCGCTGAAATTGTCGTAGAGGGTCTTGATCTTCAGATGGAAGTATGAGCTGAGCTTGTCGCAGAGTTCCTGGGAAGGTGTGACGTCCGTGGCTTCGCTGGGGGGTTTTGTGAACTGCTGTATGACGTTGAACAGTTCCTTGGCGTTGGTCGCGTTGGTCTGGACCTTGTGTCTTATGAAGGTCCGTTTGGTGTCTCTTATGCGCTGGTGGTATTCCTTTAGGGCGCTCTTGTGGTTGTTCCCTGCTTCCGGACATAACATAACTTAGGGGGTCATTGCGATGGCAGACGGACTTCAGTCTGTCCGCCATCGTATCGTATTTGGCTTCCTCGATTTTGATTATTTACCAGAGTTTTGTGCACATGCAACCAGGAAAACTGCATTGATTCCGTCATCTCAGTTCAAGGCTTTTGCTCTTTTGACTGCAGCATAAGCTTGATACTCGTTCGAGGATCCTGTTCGGAGTTTCTTGTTCGCCGAGAGCTGTAGCAGCAGCAGTGGTGAGCGGGAGCAGCGGGAGCGCCGAAACGCTGAAGAAAGCTGCCGAGAACGCTGCCGGCCATTTGCACAGTCTACTGCCCTCTTGCCCCTGCTCTACCTGCTTTTAAACGGCCTCACTGGATTCCGCTGAGGCTTTGGTTGTGGCTTCCTGCCTGCCTACTGGCTCCTCAGCCCATCGGCTTGGCTCGGCTCGAGTTTTGAGCAGCTGTTGGGAGGCTGGGGAGCGGGCTGAACGAAGAGGGCCCGCCACGGCATTGGAGCAGGAGGATAGCGGCAAGGATCTCGTACCAACTTCCTGTTTCTCCTGGAGAACCCTGTTTATAGCAGCGCGGCGTTTGAGGAAATCCAAGAGACTCGTGAGGAGCATCCTGACATGCTTGCCTGAGTCTCGCCCCTTCTGCGCTGTGGTCCCGATTCATCCCCCAGTAACAAGGCTTTGATATCGAGTCTTGTGAAAGCGCGCTCACGTGCTACCGAGAGAGGCTGCCTGCCTCGTGTGGACTCTTGTGGACTCGTTAAGCACAGCGGATTTCACACGCCAAGACCGGATTCCCCTTTTCCAGAGGGGTGGACTCACGGATGTGCGAGAAAAGTCTGTCTCGCTACATTGTATCGTTTCTACGGCTTTCGGATCAGCTGCTTTCTTTTTTTTTTTCTTTTTCATTGAAACGCTGAACTTAGTAGCTGCCTGCCTCTCAGGTTTATGTAGAGTATCTCGGCTGTGACTGTTTGTTTATCTTGATCGCCTCGAATTGAACTCGCGGTGAGCAGAGGCTGCCAATTTTTGTTTAGTTTATAATTGACGACTAAGTAGCAGGACGTTCAGTTCACGGAATCTCTGCTTGATTTTGGTTAGCCTGATTCACCTGGCCTCCTAAAATCACGGAAATCCAGGCAAACTTGAAACCCAGAGCGTGATGACTTCTAGGAAGTTGCGCTCACGGCGTGTGCTCTCCTCCTCGCCAAGTCACAAACTGAAAAGATCGTTTAGTGGCACTAGGCAATTACAGCATCTCTGCTATAAATCCCACCCTGTTATAACTGGCTTTTTCCGTAAATTGCCCCGGATTCACCCTGAGGTGGCAGCTGTAGTCCAAGAAGGCCAGACTTTTAATTTTCATCCTGTAAAGCCTTCAATTTCCTCAACCTCCTCTTCATTGCCTCTCGTGGACTCGCTGATACTCCAAGGGAGCCATGCAGGGTGTCAGGTGCGGTCGAACGAAGGGCCTCGATCTCTGGATCAGATTACCGAAAGAGTGGAGGATGGTTCCAGCGAGCAACCATTTGTCGTACCCCCCGGTGCTCCTCTGGACTCTAACCTTCTTGCTAGTCAACAGAGTCAGTCAGCCATTTCATTAAACAGGACAAAGCAGTCACGGAATGATAGCATGATCGAGTTTAACCCGGTTGTTTCTCTAGCCCAAGCAGACCTCCATAAGGGATCATGCAGGGTCAGTGAATCGGACGCTCGGCTTGGTGCTCCTATGGCGGAGATGGCAAATCTATGTGAAGAGTTGCCGCAAGGGGAAGATTTTACACTCCCGGACATTGACATTGAAGCTCAAAAAAGGGGCTGGGGTGAGCATTTTGACTGTAGGTATAAGGACAATCAGTTAATGAATGGTCACAGGGAGAAAACACTCCAATTGTAAGCTCTTCTCCTAGGCGTCTCTCTTTGCCTCTCCTATACTGTAGTACAAGTCACCTGATTGGTACCTCTATGGAGTCTACACATGATGTATTCTTGCCTGATTCTCAACAGAAATGGGGAAATGAGAGAGAGGGTGTACCCTCAGAATATCTTGTTTGTATCGAAAAAAAATTTAACTCCATATTGTCCTTATTAGAAAAGTCGGTACTGAGTTCTGATCACATACTGGAAATGATTTCCGTAATGTTATTTGAAGTGCATAAGATAAATAAGTCGATTTCCACTAAACCCCTCCCCATGATTTCCACTCAGATGGGAGAGTGGCCGAGTGATAGGCCTGTACGACTTCCCCCATCGGTTGAGGTGAGAGACGCCTCTGTACAGGCAGGAACCCCCCTTTTCCTAGTGCCCCCTATGGCTCCTGTATGTAATCTCGAAAAGGAAGAGTTATGTTTAAATATATTATTCGAGGAGGCCGAATTGAGTCCCCCCTCAGAGAAGCCCAACTTGAAAATCTTCCCTCTGTTTATGAAGGGTAGAAGAGGGGGCGCGGGAGAAATCGGGAAAATCAGGGGCCATGCTAGGCAAACTTAGCAGGTAGGGAGGGTGGAGGGGGAGGTGCAAATCTCTCCAACCACCTCCCGGGTGTACTCCCCTACTCTGTTAGGGAAGAGGGGACAGAAAGTAGGTAAGAGGGATAGCCTAGTAATAAAACACAAGGGGGAAAATATGAAAAAGAAACATAAAAAAATGAGGCGACTCTCTAGACGGAAAGCGTCTAAATTGCACTTATCTCGAATTCTGGAAAACCAGAGTGATACCCACTTAATAAAGGAGAAGGGAGGCCCTGAAACATCACTAGCAGATGGTAATTTGAGAGAACCCATCAGAGCCTTCACGACATTCACTGGGAGTCTGGGAGACTCTGGATTGGGAGTACCTCTTCCAACTCAGTTGTCACAGTCCCTCCAAGTAATCTATCCTTCCTACAATGAGTTTGTGGTTCCACCGGGAGGGGAAATACAAATGGATTATGGGGTCCCCCCACTGCAGACAGGGATTGGGGTCATAGATTCTATTGATCCCAGGTTGGGAGGAAACACAGAGGGAGGGCTCCAAGCTCTAGTTAGCCCACAGTCGGGGCTGAATAGAACCCATATAGGGACATCATTCCCATCTGATAGAAATACTGAGGCCCCAATTCTTAAGAAGGGTGATGCCCTGAAATCGGTCCCAGGATGCTTGTTTCCGGTCCAGGGAGGACCTGGCTTGGCAGTTCGGGCTGGACTGTTCCCACAAGGAACAGGGTCAAGACTGATTTGTATATGGCTGGGTCCAAACTGGGGTGGTGTGGTGAGCAAAAGAATGATGGATTTAACCCAGATCCTTGTGACTGGGGGTGAATGTTTGTATTGTCCAGCATTCCGTCCATCAATTGTTTCTTTTGCATTTGTCGCCCTAAGTGGGAAGGGTATGCCCAGACGTGGGTCCCGTGCTCACTACACCACTGGATTCAAGCTAGCCTGGCTGAAGAAGGGTGATGCCCTGAAACCGGTCCCAGGATGCTTGTTTCCGGTCCAGGGAGGACCTGGCTTGGCAGTTCGGGCTGGACTGTTCCCACAAGGAACAGGGTCAAGACTGATTTGTATATGGCTGGGTCCAAACTGGGGTGGTGTGGTGAGCAAAAGAATGATGGATTTAACCCAGATCCTTGTGACTGGGCGTGAATGTTTGCATTGTCCAGCATTCCGTCCATCAATTGTTTCTTTTGCACCAATTCTTAATATGGCATCATATTCGAAAACCCAACACCACGGTGGGACACAAGTTGCCAGATTCACGGATAGGGTTCCTTTATGGATTCCCTGGAGAGATGCCCCAAAGGACACCAGTGGGGCACAGACCGGCTTACCTCCCATGGTGGATTTTACCTGGCTATTTGATAATGAATCTACACCAGTAAACAGAGGTTATATTCTCAGTTTATTTTCGGAACTAGACGCATTAAAGTTGATAGCAAGCAAGGATATTTTAAATGTGATGATTAATGTACATGATACTGTCCCATATTCTAGGGTCACTTTTTGTTCTCTGATAGTGGCCAATTTGGTCTTGAAAAATTGTGAACATTTTTTAAAACGAGGGCTCGACATAACATCTGTTAATGAATATGAGGAATACCAAAATGTGGGCCCAAAACCCATTATTTGAATGTTTCTAGGACTATTAAATCAGTGGTGCTGAACTCATTGGGCCCCGATACTGAGTATCCTGTGGGCAATTCTAAAGATATAGTGGTTTCCGTGGACAGGAGGGGGCGCTCAATAAATGTCGTGCCCAATGTGCTTGTTGTCCCTCAGGCCTTAGACATAGAAGATGAATCTGCCCAATGGAGTTGGGTTGCAAGAGCCCTGAATAATACTCAGTCAGTAGCAGAAAGGAGGGATTCGACGAGGTAGTCTAGGTGGGCTACTCTTGTCTTGGAATATGGCCGGTTTGGGTTCCAATGAAACAAAATTGAATTCTTTGAAAATTCTGAACCCTTTAAATATATGCCTACAGGAAACGTGGTCTTGCAAAGATTTTGAATGTGATGGATATTTTGTTTACTCTTGCCATGCTAGGCGTTCGGATAGGGGTCATGCCAGTGGGGGGGTCTCGATTTTACTTAAAAATTCTATTAATTGGAACCAAAAGGTTTTTCTCCACCCCTCAAACCTATGTATATGTGTGAAGTTGGCATATCTGGGAGAATCAGGCAGGTCCACCTTTTTCCTCGTGGCGAACATGTACATCCCCCCTGGGAAAAATTCCGATCACTTTTTGCGTGTAATTTTTTCTTTTATTCATGATATAGTTATCAAGGAAGAATGCCCCCTAGTGATTTTAGTGGGGGATTTAAATGCCAAAATCTCGAACTCTGCATCGGGGATTTATGCAAATACAGACAAAGAGGAAATTTGGCACATCCCTGAGATTTCATTACCAAACAAAGTAAAAACAGATAAGCGGGGGTTTGTTCTGCTTGATTGTATTAGAAGCTTAGATCTTGTTATTTTAAATGGGAGAGTGCCTGCCGACAAAACTGCACATTTTACTTTTCACTCACAACACATTCAGAGCCTTTTAGACTATGCGATTGTGTCCTACCAAATGTTTGGGGCTTGTGATAACTTTTTTGTCTGCCCGTCGATATGGAGTGATCATAGTATTGTAGGCATGACAGTGGCTTTTGATTTACCTACACTGGATGTGGGGAATACTGGTCAGGGCAGGGCCTCTTTTAATAAAGCAAACGGCCGGTCTTTCTGGACGCAAAAAAACATCCTTGAAGTAGGCTCAATTATGAAGATGGCCCAAGTAGAACAGCAGGGTTTAACTCACTCTAACATTATACCCTTCTTTGAGGCCCAAATGGAGAAGATTTGTAAATTAAGTTCTATATCTTCAGTACCTCGCCTGTGTAAACAGGAAACGTCTCATATGATTTCCTTAAAACAAGCAATTAATCATCTTGTCCGAAAACAGCATATACTTTTTCTCACTGACCGGCAGCGGAAATCGATCGCCTTAAGCGAATGAAAAGACGTATTATGCTTTGTGAAAAAGAAGGGAGCTTGATGACAAGTGGATTGGGCTGAGGGAAGCCGCAAGGGCCAAAGACACAAGAAAGTATTGGCGCTTGATCGCGGAATACTGCGATTCAAGGCAGAGGGCTCTACCCATACCAATTCCAGAAAAGGACTGGGTAGAGTATATCTCCCTCTTATATGGAAATAACAGCCCAGTTTCATCTGAGATGATAGATTGGGTTAAACCCGCGTCTTTTGAATTTACTGAATTTGGCCCCCGTCAGGAAAGGATGTGGTAGGTTATATAAAGAATGCAAGAACATCCGGCGCACAAGGGCCGGATGGAATCCCGATTGCACTAATTAAAAAGGAACCAGAAGTGTGGGGTGATTTTTTAGAGCCACTTTTTAAACATTGCTTTTTTATTAATACAATCCCCCCCTCTTGGAAGGGGAGCATTATAGTCCCCCTGTATAAAAAAGGACCGAAAACGGTACCGACTAGTTTTAGACAGATTGCCCTTTTGGATGCCTCAGGCAAATTATTTGCAAAAAGCATATTAAGCCATCTTCAACAATGGGTTTATGATCAGAATATCCTTCCCCCGGAACAAGCTGGTTTTAGAAAGAACCATGGCACCTTGGATAATATAGCGGTTGTTCAGACAATTATAGAGAAATATGTTTTTGTCCGAGGAATGCCATTATATACAGCTTTTATTGATTTTTCCACGGCGTTTGACAAAGTGGACCGCCAAACGCTGTGGAGAAAACTTGTTCTCCTTGGCATACCATATCATCTTTTGGGTCTGATTATGGAATTGCATACAGACACATGGTGCCGGGTTCTGATGGGAGGTTCGCAGGGGCTATCATGTAAAATTAGAACGCACAATGGGCTCAAACAGGGTTGTCTATTGGCACCACTTTTATTTTCCCTGTATATTGTTGATCTCCCCGGTACTCTGAACACGGTAAGGGGGATGCCCCAAAATTGGTACAATGTCAGTTGGTTCTCTTTTATATGCAGACGATGTTGCAATATTTGATCTAACGCCTATCGGCCTGCAACGCCGGCTAGATGCCTTAAGTAAATATGCAGAGGATCACTTCTTGAAGATCAATATCGCAAAAGCAAGATTTTGGTATTTCGTAAGAAGGGGCTTAGAATAAGGAGTAGTTTAAGATGGATGCTTGGTTATGAAAAATTGGAACTGGTTGACTCGTACTTATATTTGGGGAAGGTTTTTTCCAAAACTGGCCGAGATTCGGATCATATTAAACATTGTGTTAGTAAAGCTGTCTCCCAGGCAAGTGCACTAAACAGATTTTATAAAACTTGCGGGAGACGTCACTTTGGCCATGTTTTATCTGTTTTTAAGGTCAAAATTCCTCCTCGTTAATACATGCTTCTGAGGTGTTGGACATGAATTATTGGCTTTCTTTCGATAAGGCGGAAGGGCGAATCCTGCGGCAAATTTGTAATTTAAACACTCTGGCAGCCCCACACGTACTGCACCTCGAATTTGGATTAGTTTCATCCTTTACCTTATCTTTGGCTGCAGTTCTTAGGTGGGGTAACTCCCTCCTTTTGGGGAGGAGGGCACACTTAGGGCTGCCCTGAGAATAGAAATTTTTGACATGCAAAAAGAACAATCAATGTTTTTAGGTCCTTTGTACGTGCAAATGATACATTTGGCCATAGTTTGAATTCTGCTTCTCCTATGTCCAAATCTGTATTGAAACAACTCCTAAAGAAGATCAGATCTCCTATTAGTTTGGCGAGAGACGTGACCTTTAGCCAGTCCAGGTCCAGTAACAAGGCGGTCATAGGGAGTGCTTTGGGGAATAAACCACAGCCTTATCTAACTTGGAACATCCCCACGGGATCAGAAGGCTGATACTCCTACTTAGATTTAACTTGATGCCGCTAAGAGATGTTACTGGTATCTGGGATAAAATACCTAGAGAGAAGAGAATTTGTGAATTATGTCAGTTGCAAATCCAAGATCTTAATCATGTGCTTTTGTATGCCCAAGGCTGAAAAGTGCTAGGCGATTGTTTTTAAAGCCAGTTTTTATTAAATACAATATCTACTCTGCCCAGGAGGCACGATCTTTGGTCCTGTCACCTCCGAATGAAATGGTTTGTTTTAAGATATATAAATGTTTTAAAAATATTTTTGCCTATTTATTAGGAATTTCTTTCATTGTCCATTGTATTTATAGCACTATTTGCACATTTTTTGAGAAATGAAAACTGCCGGTTGGTTATTTGTCTGTATCATGTATTTTAGTACTATTTGTACTCCCTTCAGTATGTTTGATTTAAGAACTTCCATAGTAATGTATAAGGAAGAATTTTGTATTGTACATAAAGTTTGTCTTTTTTTAAAAAAAAATGTATCTGATTATGTGTTTTGTGGACCTCCATAGGAGTTCCATAACAAAATAAAATTAAAATTGAATTGTATTTGGGACCGCCCGCCTACGAGGCAGCAGTCTCACAGGGCAAATTATGATGCGACCGCCACTGTGGCCGTCACATTGCCCATGTTTTGTATTGCGGTGGGTGCACCCGCAGCAAGGCAAAATAGACACTCCACACATATCCCTGCCCTACATGACAGGCACCATGCAGTGCCTACCACATGGTGTAGGGATATGTCGGGGTGGTGCCCCCGAGAGCCTATGTTTCAGGCCAAGGGCGTTAGTGGGGCCCACTCAGGCCCCCAAATCCATTTTTGCCTGCCGTTTTGCTGCAGGTTTACTGCCGCAGAACGATCTGCAAAAGGGATATTGCAATCCCTACGGCACTGCCACAATTCTGGGATTACAGGGAGGTCCGACAGATGGTCGGACACAGACAGCCTGTCGGGACCGTGGCGGTCGGTGTTTCCGACCGCCAACGTCAAAATGCCATTGTTATATGGTGGACGGAGATCCCTGGTAAGATGGCCAAAAGACCGCCACCAACAGCCTGTCGGAGGCAGCCCGTCTGCCATCATAATGAGGCTCATAGTTCGAATGGAAACACAGAAAAATTAGTAAAAAGAATGTAGAGCCTGCATAGTGGATTACACCCTCCATTTTGTTTGTAAAATGTTCTGCTTTTGTTTCTATGTTTTATTTAAGTATCTCCTGTATTTTATGTTGTTATTGTCTGATATTAATGTAACTTTAGTAGGTCAATATGTACTATTGTTTCTGCTTTTCCATGACATGTAGGTCCATAGTTGTCTAGGACCACTGGGTCTTTATTGTGCTTTTCAAGTATGGCTGCAGACAGCTTTAGTACACAACATCCACATAAACAATTGACTTTTGAGCAGCCCCTTCAGCCATTGGTTTGTTTGAGTGAGCCACCTTTAGGCATCGGCTTGCAGGGCTGTCTGTCACAATTCACGGATGTTTACATGTTTGATGTTTTTTGGCAGGATATAATGTAGTCAGTCTCTGCTCTGACTAGTGAGTCAACACCAGGGAGTTCATACCAGCGGAGCTCATGCAAACACACAAAGGAAGAGGGTTCCAGCTGGCATCCGTGACATTTTTCTAAGATAGAAAAGAATCCCGCAGTGGTAGAATGGATTGGTTGACACGTATGAAGGCTACGCTGCAGCCGAGCACAATGCTCCTACCATGTCTCTCTGTAAACACGGACATTCTCCAGAGCCTCTCAGAGCGCAAAGTATATCTGTATTTGTTGCATTTGTTTCCTTATTAGACACATCGGTCGTTGAGCGCCACTGTTACAACTCTCCTGTTGCTACCTCTGTTCTGATCCAGTGTTCACTCCTCTCTCCCTATTCAGTCCACTGAGAGCTCCAGAAAGTTCTGGCGGTCTGTAGAGCTCTCCTAGCGCTGTCTGAGACTGAGCCTGTGCCACAGACCTCAATAGCCGTAATTTTTTTGCATAATTTACACCTTTATCTCGCATCCCTTCTCCTAACTATAGTGCTTTCTTTCGTACTTTTACCTTCTGAGGGATGGAAGGCTGAATAGGTCTTGACTGGTTGTAAACGCGTGACATTCAGATTTCCACTTGTTATAATGAGCTATCTTGCCCACTGTCTAAAACACGAGTTTGATTTCTTTGTCTGACACCCACCACACAGAAACGATTCAAACTGTCATAATAAATCTGTGCACGGCTGTCGAACTTCAATGGATCAGGGCCCAGAATCTGAGAGTAGAGCTGCAGCTTTTATAAACTTGGCAAACAGCACTGTGTTATCATAGATTCACAACTTTCTGGGGTAAATAGACAAGCGCGTAATCTGCGGCTGCCAGCAGCGCACGCAGTGGGCCCTGGAAGAGGGCAGCCCCCTTAGTGGCACATTCCCCTGGACCAGCTGCCGGGACCCCTTCCAATGGGAGTCCTGCCTATGTCCGGCACCTCTCCGGCGTCCTTTTCGGTGCGCAGTGGGCTGGGAACAGGTATTTATACCCGCCCCCACCCATCGGCCATCCTCTTTGTTCCCCGCAGGACACGCTGTCAATAAGGTGCCAGCTGAGAGGAATTTTTAGGCTACAGCAGGAGGAGCAGAGGTGTGTCGGGGTCCATTCTTGTTTGGGTGAGGTAGACTGGATGCCATTCTCAGTGTCCACGTCTTTTTATAATGGTTGATTTGGATCTGGGATGGAGAGCGTCGCTTAGTCCTGCACATGTGCTCGGCCATATCGTGTTGATTCCTGCCTCTGCTCCTCCGTTGCTGTGAGTCAGTTACACATCTCGAGGGTCTCACCATTGAGTGATTAGGAGGGGCTGTATATTTGTGTACAACCGTCAGGGAGTGCTTACCTCTCCGGTCCAGTCAGTTCAAGTTGGGGCAGCAGTTCACTGGACGCCCCGCGGCGTGCGTGGTCCCGTCGGCACAGATTGGGCGGCTGGGCCCCCGCCGTGAAAGGGTTTTTGACTTCTAGCTTCTGGACCGTGCCTCGGGTGAGGGCCGCCATGTTTGTTTGGAGGCCGGCTGGACCCCCGCAGTGACAGGGCTCTTCACTTCTGGCCTCGGGTGAAAGCCCCCATGTTTAGAGGCTGGCTTGTTGTGGTGGTGGCAGTGGGAAGCCCACTTGGGTGGCGCGGCAGGCACTCCGGGCCTCTTACAGCGCTTTGACTTCAGGGATCTCCGGTTGCACCTCCACCATCTCTTTGAGACCAAGGCAGTTGGTCCGCGGGTGCAAGAGGCCTCAGGGCGAGAGTGACTGAGACCGGGTGCCGCCGTGCATGCTTTCCTTGCTCTCTACCGTGAGGGCCACATGCTGCGAGGAGTAGGGGTTTCTTTTTAGGTCGAGCCTCGAGTAGCGCGCAAGCACTGCTAGAGGCGAAGACTTTTAGTAAGTGAGTTTGAAAAGCAGTCCAAAAACGCTTGTGCGTCGTGGCTGGCCTTTTGGGATGGGTACGCGCGGCAAACATGTGTTTCCAATTATCGTGCCCAGACGCGGGCGCGATAATTGTAAACACATGCCGGCAAAAGGCCATGACGCACGAGCGTCTGGTCAGCTGAGCAGGCTGCCGCGCTCGCTCGCCCTCGCCCCCGCCCCTCTCTTGTTATTTCTAAGTGTGCACTCTAGCAGTGAAGGTGGGGTTGATTTCCTGGAGGTAGCAGTATTAATGCTTTGGTGCTGCTCCAGATCCGGCCCTGCTGCACCCCTCCTGCCTGACCTTGCTTATCTCCTGCCTTCTGTTTTACTTTCGAGCCTCTGTAAATGGCCTGAGAAAATTGCTTTTATGAGTAAGCAGTATTTGCTCTTTGATCATCGCAGTTTGCAAGTCGTGGTGTAGGATTGTGCACATTCTGAGGTGCTCCGGGCCACAGCAAAATAAACGTGAGTTGCGCAAAGGGCACGAAAGAGTTACTGCCGACTTCCTCGGGCTGGTGTTGGTATTCTGCACCACGCCTCTGCCAGAGCCACAGGTCATCCTATCCCTGCAATCTCCATTACGTTTTTTTGTGCTTTTTTGTTCACATATAAGTGCTTCTTTTACTT
The DNA here is from genome assembly GCA_963921515.1 of Calotriton arnoldi. Lineage (NCBI taxonomy): Eukaryota > Metazoa > Chordata > Amphibia > Caudata > Salamandridae > Calotriton > Calotriton arnoldi. Next base: position 260,496 of record CAWUFW010017252.1, read on the forward strand.
TGACATTTGATCCAAGGGTACCATTTTTTGTAATTTCTGATTTGCCTGTGTACCAATGAAGTCTGTGTGAGATTGTCTTGGGTGGATGTACAATGCAAATAGTGCTCTTCATATCACTTACAGATCACAAACAGGCCGAATTAGCATTGTTTTGTAGACCATTCCCTGCTGATTTGTACGTGCACACAGCCGTTCTTTTCAATCCCTAGCGTGATAACATGCACCAGCATAAACAAAGGCTTCACGTTAAAAAAAAAAAACACAAGCTGAAGTATCTGCTTTCAGAGGCGCTGGGAGCTGCTTCCGCTGCAGGACTCGGGCGTGTCGAGGGTCACACACACTCCAGCTGCCTTTTGTCTCCGGCCAGCGTGTGTCCATGTGGGGCGGGCGGAGACCTCGTGTTATGTAACTGGCTTCATCTTATATATTTGTATTCTTGGTGAAAGGATTTGTAATGCGGCCTGTGTGTCTTGCTAAATAATGAGGTGTTCATATGTGGGGTTCCTATACATCTAGTTGTTGGTACAGCTTCATTTTCGGTGAGCTCTTAGTGCAGCATTTTGCCTTAAGCAAATATTCCTGTCAGGGTATTTATTGGAATGGTAAAGTCAATGACGTTTCCAGTTGGGAGGAACAAATCTACGACTGTGTTTTGCTTAGAGTGCAAATGGCTGCTTTTTGGGAGCAAGCTGGGACCCCATAACTTCTTTGACTGAGCCATACATTCTGTTAGCCCCGACAGCTTGCTAACACTTAAGCGCTATGCCATCCTCATTCCATTAAAACACTCCACCCTGGCCTCTCACGCCCCCCCCTCCCAACCTTTGACAACAAACCCAAAATATCTGTTCAAAATGGCATGTGCCCTTACGATCCTAGTTTAGTATTCCAAACGTTTGCTTGTGGTACCTGCCTGCCCCCTTGAATAGTCACTTTCTTCCAGTCCCCCTCTCCTTACTTCCCCAATTTTCCGTTAGCTCATCTCCCTGGCTTTCCACATTCCTCGCTTGCCTCCCCAGGGATGACGCGTAAACCGTATAAACAACCCTCGCGCCTTGAGAGCCTACGCCTCCTCCGGAGTTATAAAAACAAGCATTTGCAATGCAATAGGTCTCGCATTTACGCGAGTTTGAGCTACTGACATTGCAAATAACGCCTTTTAATGTTTTCGTTTTTAAAACATAAATAAAAGGCATTGTCATTTACAATACCAATAGCTTAAACTCGCGTAAATGCGAGACCTATTGCATTGCAAATGCTTGTTTTTTGCTGGTTTGGAGGCTTTTTTGCCGAGGTTGTAAAGTTTCCTGGCTGCCGCCAGTGGTCATCTTGCTTTGAGAATCACTATACAGAAGCAGGTGGTGCTGAGTAACGGGCAGAGCTGCCCACTTTAGAGCTGGGACCCGGATCTTGTTCTTGGGAGGCGGCAACGGGCCCATTTCTTTGTCAGTCACAAGCTGGCCGACCAGGAAAAGATGCTGGTTGTATCCACTCCCCTTTGAGCAATGTATCTAGCCAGTGCACCTCAAGGTAGGGCGTCACTCAAATTTTCCCCACGGGTTCGTCTGACTTCCGGATATATGCATCTGCCCCCTTTCATGCTATGCCTGCTAGCGGTCCTGTGTGTGGCTTGTGAGTTAATGGTTTCTGTGGTTGCTTGAACCCATCTGTTTTGTAATTTGCCCACCTCCTTGGCAGCTGGGCTTGCCTTCCTTGGTATAGCATTACGTTGTTTACTCCTGTGTTGTGTTGGGCAGACAACGCTAGGTTGCCATACCTGACTGAATGTATGCGGGGTGCATACATGTGCCAACCTCCATGTCTTGGCCTGGGGTCCTAAACTGCTGGCTGTGGCGACTGGAATACCGGGTTAATCCCCAGCTATGGCTTGGCATCCCATGCATGGACGTGCATTGGACATTTCCATGGAGGGCCATTCTCACATGCGGGTCGGGTCTGGCTTTCCATTGTGTGCACCAGGCTTGATCGCTTGAGGTGGGCAAGTTAGGGTGACCAACCGTCCGTAAATTTCACGGACAGTCCGTAATTTCGGCCGTCTGTCCGTTGTCCGTAAAGGTTTCTTTAACGGACGCCATTTGTCCGTAATTTTACCTGCTGTTGGGTGACAGCCAATCATGTGCTTTTCTATCACCAACCGTTGCTTCAATCTTTGCTGTGGAGAACAAACAAAGCGATCTAGGATTGGCTTGAAAGCCATCAGCCAATCCTAGAGCTCGCTGGTACACTGCAGGAGTGTTCTCATTGGCCCTGATGCAGGCCAATGAGAACAGCTTTAGGGTACCCAGCCACGGTACTTCTGGACGTGCGTGTAGGCTTGGCGTTGGCCTAGTTGTGTGCCGCTACTGCCAGAGGAGGAAGCCCCGCACCAGAATCACCAGTCTGCCGCGGACCCGCCGTTACCCAGCAAACACCTTCTCATTCCGATTCGGTGATCGGTAAGTTCAGTTGCTTCAGCTTGCTGCTTTCTTTGCCTCATGAAGCATGATGTGCGTTTATTTTCAGTGTATGTTAACTATGCCTCACTCTCTCCGGTTACCAGAGACTGAGGCATAGTCTGTCTGAAGGGGAATCAATCACGGTGTTTGTGAAATCTACACAAGGAAACGTATGTGTTCGAGATGAATCTCAGTGCTGCATTCAAGGTTGTGTCCAGTGGTGAAAAACTTGTTTTGGGGATGTCTGACTAGAGAATTTCTCGTCGAGAATAAAACCTGAAAACTTTAATTTATTGACAATATACAGCTTGTTAACAAGAGAATTTGCATAGCTGCCAAGGTTTCAGATTGCCATGTGTGACATTTTTATAATTTCAGTGTTATTATGAGTGACATTTCAACGAGTATGAGTGACACTTTCTCGCGAGCAAAACAAAGCAATGAAGACGAGAGAAACATATAAATATTGCAAATTACAACCATTTACTCAATGAGAAACCATGTACTAGTTCCTCAGTGCACCCCTGCTTCCTTTGTTGCAGGAGTGAAATGTCCGGCAGGCATTACTGCACTGTGTGAAATGGACATCAGTGAAGCTTCAATGGGAGCATCTGAAGGCTGTGAAAGGCCCCTATGCAATGGTACTGTGCACACTTCAACTGAGAGACAAGGAGGCAGAAAGAGATGGATTAACTGACACTGGGACACAGATACAGAGAGATGACACAGGGGCATAAAGACATGGGCAGACTGCCACTACAACTTAATGCAGAAACTGGGTAGAAAGGCAGAGGGAACTCGCACCAAAACGTAGGGACACATAAATGGGGCAGCTTAGCATCATGATTGGTACACAGGGGTACCCTTTCAGGAGCACAAAGGGATGCTTTATGCCACACCCCAGGAGTCTTTACGGCAGGACCCTGGATGAAAATGTCGGCGCCCCGCTAGTCCTTCGGGCGGTTGTAAGCCTGAGCAACCGGGGACTTGCCTTGCAACGCCCTGCCCCTAAAAAGGCTTGAGTAAAGTTATGGACTGGTGGTCCATGGTAATTAAGGGGGATAATCCCCACATAAATGGTAGCACCGATTGGCTTGGCCACGGTGCAGTGTGGCTCTTCAGGCGGGCAGGGCAGATTAGGTTAGTCACCGCTGCCTGCCCTTGGATCGCCCGTAAGTTAACCCACCACAATGGCATACTTCTTGTATGAAATAAACCTGCAGCAAACAAAATTTGTGTGGACTGATTATTTTGTGCAGCGCGACCAATTACTGATAAGCGAGGGTTGCCGATATCGGCACTAAGAGCTCTTTCAGTGATTTAGGGCATCCATTGTGGATGCACTCAGAGAATGCATTTAGACGATGGTGTAGATTACGCAATACTGGTTGGGTGGTGTGGACATGTAGCTACAGTGAAAGAAGCACACGAAAGCTTAGCTTCCCACAAAATGAATTAATTGTCTAGTAAGTCAACTCTAAAGCGCGCAACAGAATATTTTTGGGGGGAGAATAGACTTTTCTGTGAGTTCATGGACAATATGTACTCCAAGGCTAGGGTGACAAGATTTTGAGAAGCTAAAACCGGGACAGGCAGACATATATCTGGCCTGTCCAGTATTTTGCATAGCCTTGTAAATATTTGTACATACATACATATACATACACACTAGGCTTATAAATATATATATATCACGTCACCTCCAACATCAACCACTGAAGAAACTCGGGTAAACAGGAAAAGCAGCACAGTCAGATGTGGATACTCAGGTATATTATTTTATTTTTCCTTTAGCCAAGTGCACTATGCTAGCAAACAAAGACCTTTGCATGTCGGCCGGAGCTTTCAACTGGGCCATAGAGTGTTTTTACATAGAGTGTCTATTTGAAGGGCTATTGCCATCATTCCCATCACCTCTAATTAAAAACAACTAGACCACTAACATTATTCTACTCTGAAAAGTTTATTATTTTATAAATATATATATATATATATATATATATATATTCACTGAAAAAACCATAGGTTTTAGGGACGTTATAGTTACAAATTAGCATTTAAAAAACCTTTGAAATTCACTGAAAAAACCATAGGTTTTAGGGACAGTTATAGTTAGTTGGACATTGCACTCGTACAAAACCCGTGAAATTCCCCCGTTATAGTTAGTTCAGCTAACTATAACTCGCGCCCCACAATGCACTGCTGATGACGTCACATATTACATCACTCATGACATGGTCAGTGACATCACTGATGACATCACTGATGACATCTCAAATGACATCACTGATGACATCATCCAGTGACTGTGTTTCTGTAAAGTTTAAATATTTTTTATATATATAGGGAAAGGCGTATTGAAGAATGAGTGGGTGTATAAGTGTCTGTATGGATGATTTAGTAGGTGCGTGACTAATTCTATAAGTGAGTGATTAAACGTATCTTACTGAATGCATGGGTTAGTGACTAAACTGGGTGAATGTCTGTATCTGTCTGTTGCTGTGTAAGTGGCTGCATGGGTTTGTGAATAGCTACATGAGTGTCTATAAGAGTTATTGATTTGTTGTCTGAGTATCTGTATGGGTGCCTGAGTGTTTGTGTGGATGGGGTGTGTGCGACTGTGCATAGATGTGTGAGTGGGTGATTCACTGGGTGGATGGTTTCAAGAGTGCATCTGTGATAGACTGTATGGGTGGGTAAGTGTGTGTAAGAGTGTGTTAGTGAGTGAATGTATGTCCCAGTGGTACATGTGTGAGTAACTACATATGTGAAAGGCAGTATATATGTGTGTTGGAGTATATAAATAGCTATAAGCGAGAGTGAGTGATTGTGATAGTGGCTTATGGATGAGTGTGTGCTTGTATCAGTGATTGTATAAGAGCGTAACAATGTGCTAGTATTTGTATGATTAAGTGAGCTGGTGTGTGTATAACTGTATAGGTGAGTAAATGGCAGTGTGTTTAATTATTTGCATGACTGACTAGGTGTGTGAGTACCTCTATGGATGAGTGGCGGTGTTTGAGTGTCTATATAGGAGTAAGAGTGCATATGATAGTCCTGTATTGAGTGACCATAAGTATGAGTGACTGTACGGGTGAGTGAGTGGATGTGTGTGTGTAGACCTAAGAATCAGTGAGTGGGTATGTAGTTATTGGTGTTGGAGTGTCTATGGTTTTGCGAATGGCAGTCTGTAATTTAGATTGGGTGTATCAAAGGTTATATTAGGGTGTGAAGAGCTGCATCAGATTATCACGTGGATGATGTCATCAGTGATGTCATTTGAGATGTCATCAGTGATGTCATCAGTGATGTCACTGACCATGTCATGAGTGATGTAATATGTGACGTCATCAGCAGTGCATTGCGGGGCGCGAGTTATAGTTAGCTGAACTAACTATAACGGGGGAATTTCACGGGTTTTGTACGAGTGCAATGTCCAACTAACTATAACTGTCCCTAAAACCTATGGTTTTTTCAGTGAATTTCAAAGGTTTTTTAAATGCTAATTTGTAACTATAACGTCCCTAAAACCTATGGTTTTTTCAGTGAATTTCAAAGGTTTTTTAAATGCTAATTTGTAACTATAACATGTCTGAAACCTACGGTTTTTTCAGTGAATTTCAAAGGTTTTGTAAATGACAATTTTTAAATGTATTAATTGTTATATAAATTTTTTTCATACTGATTTCGAAATTTTTTAGAAAACATTTTTTTTACATATTTTATTTTTTAAATTACATTGTAATTATATTATACATTACAAAAAATACTTTCTCAGAATGAATTACTTTAGTTTAAATACTTTGCACATAGGCAATAGACTTTTAAGTACAGTAGTTACAGTTGTTGCAATGGGCAACACATTTTCAAACACAATGCAACATTCAGCTCAATGTGAATTTCTAGTTAAATGCAATTAGTTACTTTATGGATTACTTTTCTAACCACAGGACTGGATCCTAGATTCAGTCCTGGGACATCTCCTGTAAACAGTTGAGTAAAAGCGTTTTGGTTACAGTCGTGATTTTTAAGGAATATTATTGTACTTTAAAAGTTGACACTTAGAAACTTTTTCTCATAGAATGACCAATGTTATCCTATGGAAGGAAATTCACTTAGGAGGTAAAAACTGTTATCGTTACTTTTTGTTAATCAGTGTTGGATCCTGGATCCAGCACTGGTGCATCTCCTGTAAACAGTTGAAAGAATGCGTTTAAGTCATACAGGCGATTTTTAAGGAATATTTGTAGTTTGTGAAAATTGACACTTTGAAACTTTTCTGCTGAAAACCAGACAAAGGATTCCTATGGAAGAAAATATAAGTTACTGGTAAGTACGGTTAAAATTACTTTTCAGGGTCAGTGCTGGGCTAAAAGATGCAGCACTGGGTTCTCTCCTGATAACAGGTGAGTAAATTGGAATTCGTACTTTGGTTGATTTTAGAGGAATATTATAAAGTTCCAAAACTCCACACTTAGAAGAATTTCCAAGTGAAACCAGTCAATGTTAGCCTATGAAGGAAATTCAAGTTACCGGTAAGTACGGTTAA